>OY720024.1:22066521-22205715 GCA_963082485.1 Eudonia mercurella | reverse complement strand
CCGAGACCCTGGTGATGATGATCCTGCAACACGGGCAGAGCGGCGTTAGCTAATTACCTGCACTTCGGCGAGAGACGTGGAACGCGAGTTGGCGCGTTCCATGATCACCCGTTTCTGTGTATTGTTGGATTGATGTTTTGCGAGCGATATGTCTGCCATCACACGAGTTATTATTATCCTGTAATAGTACTTGTTATTATTTCCTTTGAATAAGTATGCTTTTCGTTTAAATTTAACTAATAAAGCCAAATACCTTAATAAATAACACAGTTCTTCATTGCTGTCAATATTAAAGCATTCAAAGATCATTAAGTAGAGTAGTAAAAATCATTAGACAGGAACTATTTTCCTGACGTCGATAATGTATCGGGTCGCGTACACACCTGCCCTCGAATCTTCTCTTTAGAAAGTCAAAGAGTGCCTTTTGCATCATGTCCGTGACCTCGTAGCCCTTGAGCGAGGGCCCCACCAGCACCACGGGCCGCATGGACGGCACGACGTCGTAGGGCGTGCAGGTCTCCACTTTCTTGAAGAATGGCTTCCGTTTCTCCTTTCCCATGGGCATAGCAGCGCCCCGCCCGCGCATCGTTGGGTCTGAATCTTCGCCTAATTAGAAAAAAATACGTAAGTCTAGTGGGATAATACGTTTGGGATTTGTGTAACCCCATTTGGTATACGTTAATAACGAGCGATTTCACAATTATTGTATAGAAATGCCACTTACTGATGGTGTCTTTTAACTTGCGAGCTGTTAAAAAGTTTTGCTCGAGTCCTTTTTTGATTTAGAAGTCGACTCTGACTCGAAGACGTTTTATGATGATGTATTTTAGGTGATAGATTTTAGTCTATTATTGGGTTAGGATTTCATCCACTACTGCATTCAGAAGGGAGGTCAGAACCATGCAGATCGTTGCAGTTATAGATAAGTAAGACAGAGTTCTACCCGACAAGTTAATTATGCATCATAATAGCATTACGTAATTATAGTAAAAAAGTTCTAGAATTCTCATTCAATGATAACCAGTGGTCGGAGTAGGTATATTGAATTAAGGTCACTGACATCAAACGTATATGTTAATATGGATACTCCTCCGAGTTTCCGGATTATTATGATAAAAATACCGAAACATCGAAATTATTACATGAAACTAGTTAAAAATGTATCAATACTCTCAACGCTATGCTGCTAGTGGCGTAGATGACCAGAATTTAATAGTAAAAAATGACTGGTGTGTAAAAACCTTGTTGTAGTAAAAGTGTTGGAGTAAAAGCCTAAGCATGTATAAAATGATATAATAATAATATTCATTTCAACACACGACATCCGGCAAACAGGGTCTTTTGTCCTCTTATCTCTATGCTCAACGCATCTGACCAATTAGAATCAAGTATCCAGGATGACTCATTGACTGTTTGTTCGAAAACAATGCGCTCGCACCGACATCCAGACCAAGTGGCTCACTCACTTATTTCGGTTCGTGGAGTGCGCTTATTTTATGTGTTGTGAATATCTTGACTTGACCCTGGCTTGTTTACTGTCTTCTGAAATCTACTTAAAACGACGAATTTGGCTTATAACTACGGACATCGATTTATTACTCTTGGATTGGGCCCATTTGAAGTTGTTTTTGTACGGGTAAGTTTTAATTATTTTCACTATTTAAGAAGGTTTTAGAACTTGGAAACAGTTAAAAAAATCACTTTATAGCAATCATCACAGCGCATGAGAGTCCGGTACGCACACCGCAGGGCTATCACCGCTTCAGTTAAAAAAAACACTTTATATGAAACAGAATTTCATTATCGACTTTACAGTTGTGTATGTATATATTGTAAATTTAAATCATTGTTTTAGGTGAGATATTAGTAGTTTATGCAACTGTCATATAATGAAGGGTATTAAAACACGAGTGTGAGTTTATGAAACGAGCGCAGCGAGTTTCATAATAGTAACGAGTGTTTTAATACCCGTGTTATATGCAGTTGCATACACTACTTTATCTTCACTAATGCAATTAGTCAAACAACAAGAGTAAAAGCTGACAATAGTTTATTTATAATAATTGTTCAAATTTTGGATGGTACAATTTTGAAAGTTAATGTTAATTACCAACCAAACCAATCCATCCACCATCCAATAACCAATGAGAGCGCAGCTGCGCGCGCAGGGCCAATCAGGAGCGAGCGCGCGCTGTTCTTTTTTTATTTAATTGGCACAAGATCTTACCAAAGAGTTTTGTGTATGTAAGTTTAGTAGTTTCAACGAAGTTTTCACGTATAACCCAACTGTTTTCAAAAGCCAGCCTAATATCAAAATTTTATACAACTTGTATGAGGATTTTGACATAAGGCTCGCCAGGTTAATTGGTCGCGTTTTATTGATGTTATAATGAGATTTTACGATATCGATGTGGATATTATACCATCATGTGAAATTGCTTAAATTGAGTGTTTTGTTGTCTGCGCTATAACAGTAGTAATTATAAGTCAAGTATTGGAAACATAAGTAGAATGTTACAACATTAGTGTAGATAAAAATAAATATGGCAAAGGTCAAGGCTGAAACAGTGCAAAAGTGGTTATTGCACTATCCTGAGCTACTTTACGATAACGCTAGTGGCACTATATACTGTACAAAGTGTGAAAGTCATTTGAAAGCTGTGAATAGAGGCAACATTACCAAACACATTGAAGGCGCTGTACATCAAGGAAAATTTAAGAGACCGCAAGAGGAATTTTACTTCGACCTCATTAAGTTCCTGATTCTATGCAATATTCCTTGGTCGCAAATGAAAAATCCAGCGTTCA
Organism: Eudonia mercurella; assembly: GCA_963082485.1. Taxonomy (NCBI): domain Eukaryota; kingdom Metazoa; phylum Arthropoda; class Insecta; order Lepidoptera; family Crambidae; genus Eudonia; species Eudonia mercurella. Next base: position 22,202,907 of record OY720024.1, on the reverse strand, counting down.
AAGAGTTTTTTCAGAAATATATGTGCAGTACTTGTTGTTGCGTTTGTACCAATCGTAAAGTGGTTGACGAATCACAGTTACGAAAAGTTTATTTGGAGAAGTTTTATAGGAATAAAATCAATTCGATTTATGAAACTAATAAAAATGAGAAACTATGGATATCGCTGGATGAGACAACAGACATTTTTGGTCGATACATAGTCAATTTCCTAATAAAACCATTGCATCCTAGTAATAGTGCAGGCCGGCCTTATTTGATTGCTTGTAAAATGCTAACAGCAGTAAATGGACAAACAATAACACAATTTGTACTGCAATGTCTAGAAAATTTATGGCAAAACACTTTTGAAGCGAAAGTTGACAATATTTTAATGCTTTGCACTGACAGTGTAGCGTACATGCTATCTGCAGGGCGAAATTTAAAACATTACTTACCTGAAATGAAGCATGTGACATGTTTGGCGCACGCTCTTCATCGTGTAAGTGAGCAGATAAGGTCAGAATACAACGATGTTGATATTCTTATATCAAATGTTAAAAAAGTATTTTTAAAGGCTCCTAGTAGGGTAAACATTTTAAAAGAAAAATATCCTGACTTACCGTTGCCTCCGCAACCAGTCATTACCAGATGGGGTACTTGGTTACAGGCAGCATCTTACTACGCTCAACATTTAGATAAAATAAAAGAAGTTTTATCCTGCTTGAGCAGTTCTGATGCTATAGCCATACGAAACGCAAAAAACATTTTGGAAAAACAAAATTTAGAAAATGATTTAAAATATATTGAAGAAAATTACTCTATTATACTACTAGCCCTAAAAGAGTTACAAAAACAAAATTTATCTCTAGCTGATTCACTTTTAGTATTTGATCAAGTAAGGGCTACGCTTAACGAGTGCAATAATGAGAATATAAAAAATAAAATAGAATCAGTTATGGAACGAAATCCAGATTTAGATACAATTAGAGAATACAGCGAGAGTATTGAAAAAAGCGTAGCAAATAATCAGAAACTTTATTTCAAATTCGCTCCATTGACATCTACAGATGTTGAACGATCATTTTCCACTTACAAATGGATCTTAGATGTTAAAAGAAATAGCTTAAAATTAGAAAATATTGAAAAAATTATAGTTATTTATTTTAATTGTATAGAGACAGAAAATCAAAATGTAGAACTTGTAACCGATGAGGATTAAAAATAATTATTTTTAATAAAACTGTAATAATGATTATTTGTATTAACAATAAACAATTTTGTTTGCTTACATATGGTTTTTTATTTTATTACTCTATTTACCAAATTTTTGGAAACTCCGGTACATTCCGGAAGAAATGCATGTCCATGTTATGATATCATGACGCAAGTATCTAAAATCAATATACCTACTCCGACCACTGATGATAACACTACTTTACAAAAAAAAAGTTTTTCTTTTACCCAAAGATAATTCATATTGGATGTGTTTTCTACCTACTTCCTGACTACAAAAATATATGTCTCATATTTTTATCACGTCAAGTTTTTGATATACCCATATTAACCTAAGTAAGCTATCTTGTTAGCCGTGACTGAGTTTATAGTTTGTTTTTATTGCGTTTAAGTATTATTTAAACATTTTCATTTGTTTTAAAATGTCATCAAGGCAGTGTAAATTAAAACCAAATAACTTTAACTATGTTTGTGGTCAAATTATTTTGTCAAAAAAGAAGTGACCAATCACTGAGGCCGTAAAACGAGCCTATTTCCATTACTTTAAAATCTCGGTAACAGACCTTGATAAAAAATGGGTTCCTGGTGTAATGTGTGAAAATTGCAGAAATATATTATTGAACTGGGCTGCAGGAAAAAGAAAACATTTACGATTCGGCATCCCAATGATATGGAGAGAACCAACAAATCATACTACTGACTGTTACTTCTGCCTTACTAAAACTACAACTTTTAACAACAAAAACCGAAAGCACAATATCCTGATGTTGCATCAGTCACAAAACCTGTGCTACATTCTGAAGGAGTTTCTTATCCATCATTACCCAGCAGTTCCAGTAAGGGAAATGAACCACAGCTCATGGAGTTGGAAGTAGATGAGGCGGTTTCGAGCCAGGACATTGATTTCGAAGCTCTTCCCGGGTTAGAATCGAATTGTGAACTACATTTAATATCACAGGGTGAATTAAACGACCTTGTAAGAGACTTACAGCTTTCAAAAATCAAATCTGAGCATGGCGAACGTTTTCACCAGGATTTGAAGGTTTTTGAGGAAAGATACCAAAGATTTTGGGATAAAAATATGTTAGCGGATTACTGCTGGTCTATAATAAGGGAAACTGATACTAATCAGTATAAAAAAAGGAGTAACACGACCGATTTTTGATTTGTTTTTGAGATAAATGTATAAAAATGATAAAAAATGAATATAATCAATATTTACAAAATTGGACGTCCCATATTTTTTGCAACTTCAATTTTTAAATAAGGGTTTATAACTCTACCGATACATATCAGTTTCATCCTTGGGTAAAAAACCTTGTAAAGTAGTGTAATTATTACATGTGACGGTTACATTTGTAAGTTAAATTTAAATCGATTTTACATATAATAATAGAATATACACTTAATATATTTCGTTACTTACTTTACTACTACAATAGAGTTTCTGAAAATAATTTATCAGAAAAACACTAAAGTAAATTCACTAAGTGAGGAGATCATTGCATTAAATAGTTTATATATTTATATATATTCTGCAGCAACGAAAATTGGCATATTTATTGGTACAAAAGTTAGTTACTGAAAGAGAAAATCAACTAAATCCCGATATATATCTATGAATATTAAGTATTGAATATAATGCAGCTATCTTATTTAAAATAAGTCTTTTAAAATTAATATCTTCTCTTCCAATAACATGGTTTAATGGAAAGAATAAGCAATGGAAAATGGAAATGACATGTGAATGAGCAGGCAAAAATAAATAATACTTAAATGACTGTAAAAAGAATAACTCTATTAAAAAAAAAACAAATAAATAAAATTAAAATATAGGTGGTGAAAATTGGCAACATTTCCTGGTGTGGTATGGGTGAGTGAGCTTACCTCGATCGAGAGTAGGTGCATCTGAAAATATGTCAAAAATGAGTGCTAGAACATTAAATAGGTACCAGGAAATTCCAGCAAATTCCACCAATGAACCATCATGTATGCGAGTGTTGTATGAAATGGTAGTACAAAGCAGTTATACATTCCATATTCCATACATAAATAGTATAGTATAATTAATAATTTTGGTGGTGGTTGGTAATCGCAAATGACTAGTAAATTTTGAGGGAGGACATTTTTTTATAATCAGAGGTAGTGTGTACAAGTCATCAAGTAAATGTCTAATAGCAATAAGTTGCCATTTGCAATTATATTAATATATTCTATAATAGCCAATCGTAATAGAAACTAAACTCTTTTTTCAGCATCAGTAGTGTCTTATTTTTTTAATGTAGAATTAACAAGTATTTTTAAATCATCAAAATAATGTACAGATTTTTAAAAATTTTAATATTTGTTTTTTATTATACATTAGAAAGAGTAAGACGCACTGACAAAAGAGTAATACAACTGCGTTGTACGTTAAACTAGGCGCCAAACGATATGTAATAGACTGTAAATATAATCAAGTTTAAGTACTATTGAAATAACATAACTCTTAACTCTTTATAAGTAAATGTTCTTCATATAAAATAGTTTGTTTTAACATCATTTTACATAATCGCCTGGCGTTTGATTAAAGCGTCGATTAGCCTGAATATTATGTTGCTCTGTTTTTCACAAGATTGCTGAAGCTTTTGTAAAAAGTAAATATCTTTGACAAAATAAAATTCATTTGTTTGTGTAGACTCTTACTGGTACGGCACTGTTTGGTAATTCATTAATAAATAAACCACAGCAATGTAAAAACAGCACAATGCATTGTAGAGAAAATATTCTATTGTGAAATTATTGTTTTATTTATTCACTGAATCTCCATCAAATATTGGTTAACCTAATAATTTTCTCTACAATGCACTTATTCAGACCGTAAATGCTTTCTGCGCGTCAGACGAAACCGCTTTTGCAGTTGATCGATAAAGATCAACTCAAGTAAATGTTCAAAATAAAAAGGAAATCCAAGTTTTCTACTGATACATAATATGGCGGTGCACTGCATCTTCAAGACTAGCTGATGCATTGCGACTAAAGGCCTTCTCGACACCGCGGGAAGGCCAAGCCGTCGACACATCATCCATTATGACGGTCTCATGATGTTTCGAGTGCCTCATAAAGTAAAAGCAAGCAGAATACGACTACGAAACCTTTAAAGTCAAACTGAAGAATAGAACGGTAGTGCCACTTAGTGATCTAGGTAAACTATTAAGAAGGCAATCTAGACTTTTAAGTCCGTTGGATCGAGTGGAAACACTCATAGTACCGTCCGGTTCGTCGCGACGCACGACGTGGTAAATACAGTCGTAATGAGGCGACTTCCACCGCTTTCTCGCTTAAAACTCAGTAGTAGACTCAGTAGGGACAAAGAGGGTAGTTAGACGTGAGCGGTTGCGTGTGGCGCGGGCGGCGGCGGGGGGGAGGGCGCGCGTGACGTACCGGGCGTGGGGGGGGTGCTACCTCTGCTGGGGAGCGCCGCCAGATTGGAGCCCGGGTTGGCGGAGGAGGCGGGGCGCGGGTAGCGGCCGCGGGACACCAAGCCCACGCGTATCGCCTCCAGCTTCACTGGTGACGGGATGAAGCCGATCTCGGCTCCTTCCTGCACGAGGCGCCCGATCCACCAGTTGTTGTCGTACTTCTCCTGGAAACAGCGAGGTTGGGAGATTAAGGATCTGTATCGCTATACTACGAAACCTAGTAAACGTAGCAGCCAATGCAGTCGACTTTGGCAATGCTCTATTTGGTGGGTAAATATTATCCCCTCGAGTTTACCCCGACTGCAAAAATTATGTTAAAATTGTGGATCCAGTCTGATGCCATTAAAAATTATATCACATTATGCGTATATTTGTAGCTCAATGCCGATTGAATGAGTCTTCCCTTAAACTTTCTTTCCTAAATTGTCTCTCATAAAATGAGTTATACATATACATATGAAAATTCTAATTTATCGTCATTACTACTCATTATTATTGTAAAGCTCGATGGCGCAGTAGTTAAGGCGCCAGGTCTGCTAGTGCTGAGGTTAAGCAACTTTCGCAAAGGCCGGTCATCGGATGGGTGACCAAAAAAAAAATCATCTCGAGCTTTTCCGTGCTTCGGAAGGCACGTTAAGCCGTTGGTCCCGGCTGCATTAGCAGTCGTTAACAACCACCAATCCGCACTGGGCCCGCGTGGTGGTTTATGGCCCGTTCTCCCTCCATAGGGAAGGCTCGTGCCCCTGCAGTGGGGACATAAAATGAGCTGATGATGATGATGATGATGATGATTATTATAAAAAATATTGTAGTACCTGTAAAAGGTAACTAAATTGTAAGCACACAATACTTTTAAGACTTCCATGTACATTTAGTTGGCAATAAATACCTTTGACTTTGACTTTCCGTACCCAAAGGGTAAAACGGGACCCTATTACGAAGATTTCGCTGTCCGTCTGTCTGTCTGTCTGTCTGTCCGTCTATCACCAAGCTGTATCTCATGAACAGTGATAGTTAGACAGTTGAAATTTTCACAGATGATGTATTTCTGTTGCCGCTATAACAACAAATACTAAAAAACAGAATAAAATAAATATTTAAGGGGGCTCCCATACAACAAACTTGATTTTTTTGCTCGTTTTTGCTCGATATTGATAACGGCAACAGGTAGACGCTTGACATATTCACAGAATATTGAGTTATATATTCACTTTAAAAATAAATAATTAATAAATATTTAAGGGGGGCTCCCATACAACAAACGTGATTTTTTTCCAATTTTTTTCTCGGTCTTAATAACGATAACAGGTAGAAGTAATATTTTTATAGATAATGGTACGGAACCCTTCGTGCACGAGTCCAACTCGCACATGGCCGGTTTTTTATTATTTTTATTTTGTATTACTATTTTCTTTTGTATTGTCGGCTTTGTTTCTATTGTTCTCTTGTATATTGTAAGTGTGTGTTTTCTTATAAACGATTTTCTTTCTCACCTTTCCACCTTCACCGAGGAGTTCGATGACGCAGTGGTTAATGCGCCTGATCTGCGATTGTTGAAGTTTAGTAAATTTGGCAAAGGCCAAACATTGGAGAGGTGACCAAAAATTTATTATTTCGAGCTTTTACTCCTTGCTTCAGAAGACACGGAAAGCCGTTGGTCCCGGCTGCATTAGCAGTCGTTAACAACCATCAATCCGCACTGGGTCTCAGTGCTAGTTCATAGCCCTATCCAAGGAAGGCTCGACGCCAAGACATAAAATGAGTATATGAGAAAGATATGAGAAAGGGACATAAGATGATTATCTTTGCACATCGTAGCACCCACTCACCTTGATGTGAAGGAAGTCGCGCACTTCGAAGGAGATGGCGGTGCCGTGCACCGGCGAGTCGTCGTCCAGGGTTCCATCGTACGACACGTTCGTGCGCACGGCGAACGCCACCGGCTTCGACTTAAAAAATGAGAAAAACTGCTACAAGTAATTTCAGCGGGTTGATTAGTAACAGGTAACGAGGGTTAGAGGCAAGCTGGGTTACTATCTGGGTCCTGTGTGAGTATTTTTTGCAATTCGATCACGTTAACGAAAACGATCATTTTTTGCATAGCATTGAACCAGTAACTCCTGGTGACAAACAAGGAGACTATTTTGTCATATAACTTGATCGAATGACGAAAATTCACTGTCCAAAAATGCCAAATTAAATCTAATCTACTTTTATATATGGTCTACAGGCAGTGAACCGGTTAACATTGTCGTTTAGGAACTACAGGTACAAGCAGCAGCCAGGCGGACATCAAAGAAGCCCTTCCAACAACAAATTTGAGCATCGAGGGTTACAGTTTTTTTAATACCTAGCTCGGCAAATGACTCCACTCCACCTGAGTCCAGACGCAAGGACAACTGGTGCAGCGTGAAAACAACGCAGCATCAGTCACCCTCACCCTGCCGGCCCACAAGGTGCCTCTTTACGCCTCGTTTGAAGGACCCCATGTCATAGGAAGGAGGCAATACGTGTGCTGGTAGACTATTCCATCTTTTGGAAGTGCGAAAAAGAAACGAGTCACCAAATTTCTTTGTGCGCGATGGAATGTTCGAGACAGTACAGCAGCACGCGTACTCCTATGGAGGAAGGGCGAAGGTCGGATAAGGTCAAATAGTTCTTCAGAGCACTCGCCGTGGTATAAGCGGTATAAGACGCTGTTAAAACTGGTTTTACCAATAGACTACACAGGGGGTTAAGTTATTTATTAAAATTATTAATAGGCTTTAATATTCATTTTCAGGATAATTCTCACAATTCATAAACAAACTACAAATGATAGATGCAGTTATTGGGGGTTAATCTGGATAGCTCGATATACGGTTGAGAAATGAAGTTGATCGGGTGTCTGTTGCTAACGGACGTATTTAGTGGTGCTGTTTAATTATTTAATAAATTTATTTGTGCGTGAGAGCCCCGGGCTTCGCCCTTCTGACTTCGAGAGAACTCACCTGGCCACCTTCGAAGCCCCCAGCGTTCGAAAATACAGAAATTGAAATAGTGCCGGATAGCTGGGATCGAACCTCGTGCCGTTGGAGTAAGCGTCGACGCGACGTCTTAACCGCTAGACCACGGGCGCTGGATGCGTGCGCGCGAAATTTGCAAACGCTTGCTACGGCGCATCGCAGCGACATTAAACGCCCGGTACAACTGTAATACTGCGTGAAGCGATAATATCGCATTTCTATCGTAATCTGCCGTGGTACAAGTCACTATTCGCGTCGCGAAGATATAAGTGATTTTGTGGAAATTTTAGCAAAAAAAAAAAAAAATAATATATATATTTTTAAGTGCAATAAGCAGTGGTCGTTTAAGACACGTGGGGTTTGAAGGAATTAAAAGTTGCGCCTCAGCGAGGCCTAGAAGGAGACAGTTGCAGATTTTTCCGGCCAAAAACCTTTAAGTTATCGGGGTCCAAAGGCCGGAAATTGGATAACCCCCAAACACGAGGTCTGTCTTCTCGACGCGGCCGGGTGAGACCAGCTCACCTAGAGGAAGCAACGCAGCCGGGCGATTACGCCGACACCTTGCGCACCCCTATCGGAGCACCTTAACTTAAGATTTTTATTGTTCAAAGTTTATAAAGTTAAATTTCAGTAGTTTCAGTAAATAAAAAATTTCTCAGATAATTGTATATTATAGTAACCCGTAAATTCTATTTTTTGCGAAAAATTTTTTTGTGATCGCACTAGAAACTACGGAGATATTGATTTTTTTCAAGAGATATTGATTTTTTTTGTTTAGAGATATTTTAGATCATAATTGTGTACGTTTTTTGTTTTAATTCATTTTTAATTCTTTTAAAAAATATATTCTTTATAAAATTTAACTTTTGATATTTTAGGGTAAAATTTTATTTTTAAATTTTTTTGTTAATATTTTTAATCATATTTTGACTGATTCGACAATCAGGAAACTCACACCTGTCAAATAAATAACACTAGCGTACCTGTACATACGCTATACACTACATTATAAAACTTATACAAACATTGTAACAACACTCACTAGACGCACTCCAATATGTTTCGGACGCCAAACACTGATTCTGGGAGAAGAACTAGCGCCACGGGGAACGTAACCAGGGGTGACCTGTTGACACCACCACTTGTGGGTTGTTCATCCACGCCCAGAGCTGAGCCTAAAAAAGCCACGTCGACCCTAAATACTACCTTTGAGGCCGACCGAAATACTTCTGTAGTTCGAAGACTCAGTGGCAAATTTGAAAATAAGCCTACCACCAACCCAGCGCCCAAACCACTAACGCAGCCAACTAAATCCTACGCTGCCAAAGTATCTCAGCCACTATCTCAGCCACTATCTCAGGGCGCTAGACCCAAACCACTACCCAGTAGGACTAGGCAACCACCTTCTGACGCACAAGCTATTACCGCAGAGCATGTGATCACGAACACTAATAGCAAACCGACTCTGGACGGACTTTTGGAAGTGTTGTCCTTCGCCACCAACAGAATGGGGGACGCACGCAACATGAAGTCGGAGATCAAACACGACCTGACTGAATGCCTCAAACATTTAACACATAGTTTGATCAAACTTAAGGCAACACAAGATCTCACGACAGAAGCATCGCCAACAATACATGTCGCGCTAACAGAAAACATCAAAACTGTGAACGATGAGACCAAAGCCAGCAGTGTCCACAATAAGTTAGACACTATCCTCAACGAGCTAAAACTGCTGAGGAACGAAGGAGCATCCACAAATGCGAAGACCGCGCCCCCCGGAGACACAGAACTCAAATCGACACTGCATTCAGTCATAGTTACCTCCAACAATGACCAGGATACAGGGGACTCAGTGATCGAGCAGATCCGGGAGGCAGTGGACGCCAAGGAGGGCTGGGTTGCTGTCACCAAGATCCGTAAGGCAAAAGGCAGTAAGGTGATAATCAGTTGTGACACTAAAGAAGAGAGAGAAAAGGTAAGAGAACGCATAGATAGGGCAGGCAGAAACTTGAAGGCGGAAAACGCAGTCAACAAAGACCCGCTAATCATTGCCAGAAACATACTCAAAGCAAGAACTGACAACGAAATCATGGAGGCAATGATTAAGCAAAATAAGAGCATTTTCCAGGGGCTGAATGAAGAAGAGAAGAGGGTCTCCGTAAAGTATAAGAAGAGAGCCAGGAACCCCCATACCCAGCATGTTGTCATGACGGTGACGCCTATCATATGGACGAGGCTCACTAAGGCGGGCTTTATGCACGTAGACTTGCAGCGTGTTAGGGTCGAGGATCAGTCGCCGCTCGTTCAGTGCTCTCAGTGCCTGGGATACGGACACAGCAGAGCTTTCTGCAGGGAGAAGGAGACCTGGTGCAGCCATTGTGGGACAGCGGGCCATATTGTTATGGACTGCCCCACATGGACTGACGCGGGGTCCCCTCCTTCCTGCAGAAACTGCTGTAAAGCACAACTAGCGCAGAGGGAGCATAACGCATTCAGCAACGACTGCCCCGTTCGCAAAAAGTGGGACCGGTTGGCGCGATCAGCGGTAGCATATTGCTAAGGGTGCCACAACCGGAATGACGACCCACCTAGTGCTGCAAGCAAATCTGCAAAGAAAGAGGTTGGCTACGGAGGAAGTTCTAATAGAGGCGCACAAAAGAAAGGCCACCATTGCACTACTACAAGAGCCTTACGTAGGAGCAGGCACCTGCATGAAGACCAGGAGCGGCGTGCGCCTCTACCAGTGCGACGGACCAGACACAACAAAGGCGACCATTGCCATCTTTGACCCGAATATAGCCGTCATCCAACATCCCGAACTCACCACCAACAACATCGTGGTGGTGGAAGTGAAGACCGGCACCGGTACCGTCGCACTGGTAAACTTCTATTTTGAACCCGACCAACCGATTGACCCCTATTTAGAACATCTGAAGAAGGTAGAAGACCTGGGAACGAAGAACATTTTAATAGGGGGAGATGCGAACGCGAAAAGCACATGGTGGGGAAGCACAACGATCGACCATAGAGGGGACGATATGGCAGGAGTTATCCATGAGATGGGGCTCAATATACTGAACAGCGGTGGCATACCAACTTTCGACACAATCAGAGGGGGAAAACGATACTCTAGCTTCATAGATGTTACAGCGTGCTCGGACGATCTGCTGAACAGAGTAGAAAACTGGTACGTGGACGAGGGCTTGACCAGCTCCGACCATAACGGAATAGTGTTTAGTATTACCACACACAGCATAAAAGGCATTGGAATAGAGAGAACAACACGAATCTTCAACACCAAAAAAGCTAATTGGAGTAAATTCAAAGAGTCACTTAATGAAATTAAAATAACAAATAAATTAGAAATCAAATATATTGAAAAAATAGAAACCAAAAAAGAAATAGAAGAAACAGCAAAAACATTAAATAAAGCTATAACAGAGGCGTGTGGTCTCTCTATCCCAAAAAAGAGTAATAAAAGCAAAATAGCCTTACCGTGGTGGTCCGAGGAGCTTGCCGTTATGAAGAGGAGGGTCGCCACCAAAAAGCGGAGAGTCCGAAACGCAGCACAACATCGAAGGGCGAAGGTAATCGAAGAGTACCTCGAAGAGAAAGAAACGTATGATGCCGCTGTTTCGATAGCCCAGACCACCTCGTGGAAGAGTTTCTGTGGGAAGCAGGATAGAGAGTCCGTCTGGGACGGGATCTATAGAGTAATGACCCGAACCACGTGTAGACCGGAGGACCAGATGCTGGAAGAAAACGGAGTTATAATGTCAGAACGAAAGTCCGCAGAACTATTGGCAAGAACATTCTACCCGGAGGACCTGGAGGAGAGCGACGGCGCGACACACACAGAAACAAGAAGAAAAGCTAAGAGTGTAAATGACGAATCGTATACTGATGTATACGATCCGCCTTTCACGAGCACAGAACTGAAATCCGCCGTCGACTCTTTTAATCCGAAAAAGGCCGCGGGTAACGACGGCCTAACAGCAGACATCTGCCGCACTGCCATCTATGCGGATCCAGACTTCTATCTCTCCGTGTTAAACAAGTGCCTGGAACTCGGCTCTTTTCCGGCTGTGTGGAAACGAGCTACCATTGTCGTTCTTAGGAAGCCGGGAAAAGAAACATACAGTGTACCAAAGTCTTACCGTCCCATTGGCCTCCTTCCTTTGCTTGGGAAGATTTATGAGAAGATGCTGGTTGGGCGACTAAAATATCACCTATTACCAAAGATGAGCCCACACCAATATGGTTTCATGCCACAGAGGAGCACCGAAGACTCCCTCTATGCCCTCGTTAATACTATTAGAACAAACCTAAAGCGAAAGAAAATTGTCACCTTAGTTTCGCTAGACATAGAGGGAGCCTTCGACAGTGCCTGGTGGCCGGCGATCAAAGTTCGACTCGCTGAAGAGAATTGTCCAGTCAACCTGCGAAGAGTGTTTAGCGATTATATGTGCGACAGAAGGGTTTTACTACGATACGCAGGTGAAGAGGTTGAGCGCGTCACAACAAAAGGGTGCGTCCAAGGGTCCATTGCAGGACCTATTTTATGGAACCTGCTACTGGACCCTCTGCTAAAGGAATTGGAGAAACGCGAGGTCATAGCCCAAGCCTTTGCAGATGACGTCATCCTTCTGTTCATAGGAGAGACCGGGAGGGAAATTGAAGAAGCGGCAAATCCTACTTTAGCACGTGTTGAGGAGTGGGGTGTCGAAAATAAGCTCAAATTCGCAGCACACAAGACTAACAGCCTAACAATTACAAACAAGCTGAAATTCGACACCCCTCGCCTCAACATGGGCGGAATAGCGATTCAAGACCGTGCCGAAATTAAACTCCTGGGCCTCACGATCGACCGAAAGCTGACCTTTAACCAGCACGTGGCTAATGTATGTAGAAAAGCGGCAAACATATACAAACACTTATCACGGGCCGCGAAGGTGAACTGGGGACTGAACCCGGAGGTGGCTAGGTCTATTTACATAGCCGCCGTGGAACCCGTTGTGACCTACTCGGCTGCGGCCTGGTCCTCAGCCGCGGACAAGATAATGACGCGTAAGCAGCTGGGAGCGTTGCAACGGGGATTCGCGCAGAAGATGTGTAGGGCGTATCGGACCGTCTCACTCAACTCTGCTCTGGTGCTGACCGGGACACTCCCCCTGGACCTCCGGATTAAAGAGGCAGCCGCCCTCTATGAGGCCAGGAAAGGGGTGCCCCGACCCGATCTACGCGGCAGACACATAGAGACGCCACACTCTGCACTGAAACAACCACATCCGGCAGAACAGACAACGCTTGAGCTCACGCCTATCACGCAGGACATTCAGATAGACTCACACATGCACGACATCCGCATCTACACGGACGGCAGCAAGATCGACGGCAAGGTTGGAGCGGCGCTATCCTTGTGGAATAGCGCCGGCGAAACCAAAGCCGTAAAGCTTGCATTGCCGTCATACGCCACCGTGTATCAGGCTGAGCTCCTTGCCTTACACAAAGCCTCGGAAATGTTGCTAGCTAGAAAGGAAAGTAGTTTTGGCATTTATAGCGACTCCATGGCAGCTCTCCAGACAGTCATAAACGTGACATCCCTCCACCCCCTTGCAGTAGAAATGCGCAACAATCTTAAACTTGCATTAAAACAGCATAAAACTGTCGCTTTATACTGGATTAAAGCGCACGCGGGGTTGGAGGGAAACGAGAGAGCCGACCAACTTGCCAAGGAAGCCGCTATAAAGTCCAAAAAGAAACCGGACTACGACGCGTGCCCCATTTCATTTGTCAAGAGAATCATCAGAAGTGAGTCTCTTGAGAAATGGAACGAAAGGTACGTGTCCAGCGACACAGCCGAGGTGACCAAGTTATTCTTCCCAGACGCCATAACAGCTTACCAGACCACCCGGAAGCTGACACATACGCACCTCACCACACAGGCTCTCACGGGCCATGGCGGGATGTCTGCATACTTGAACAGGTTCAAGTGTAAGGATAGCCCGTCATGTGCCTGTGATCCTGATACTCACGAAACCCTTACACACATTCTCTCCGAGTGCCCTATACACGCTCTGGAGAGGCTGAACATAGAAATCCAAGCAGGTGTGAAAGTTGAACCGGCCAACTTTGCGACTCTCATATCAGGCAAATATAGAGATAGCTTTTTAAAATACTGTGTCAAAGTTATAGAGATAGTGAGAATACGAAACAAAACTTAGAAAATAATTATCGAATAGATTAATAAAATAGAAAGGACATTTGTACCTGCGAGTACAAATGTCGTATTTCAAATAAAAATTACATAGTAATAAAATTATATACATGATTTCTGTACCAACTAATACATATAAAGTAAGAAAAAACATGTAACTAATTTTAAGCTGCCCAAATGAGAAAATGTAAAATAGCGATAAATTATAAATAAGAAAAACTGTAATTAAAATGTGTCTTGAAAAACTTATTTACCCTAGATATTTAAAGATGTATATAAATGTATATATGTAAAATAAAATAAATATATTAGATAGACTAGGTAAATAAAAGGCAGACCACCTACAGCCTTGGAATAAAAGATGACGAATGAATGTGAAGAATGCGGAATAAAAGTGCGAGAGGAATAAAAGCGAGAACTAGTATGAATGAGAATTGCAAAAACAGGCTCCGATGATGTTGGAGGAAGAATTTTATATAAAAAAAAAAAAAAAAAAAAAAAAAAAAAATCTGGATAGCTCACGGGTGGCGTTAGTATCGAGTGTCAGGTTCAATGGTAGCTTTGTGATTGTAATGCCTCAATGCTTTACTGTTACTTTACTGTTGCTTTACTGTCCCCTTTTGATCCTCGGGAACGTCTGGACGTTTTTCCGAATGTCTTACCTACAGTTGAAAGAGAATGGTATTAAGAATTATGAACGCATTCGCAGCCATGGCGGCAGCTGGATCTTAAGTTCCCGAGAACTCGCTTGCGTGATCCCAGCCCCTAAAAAGCTCCCAGGAATAGTTCGGTCACTGCTACTTAAGGTACTATAAGTTTTTGCCGCTCATAGACCCAGTTACGCAATATATAAGAGCCTTACAGCTCGGCAACGATCGCAGGGGGATTGTTTTGGATTGTATTGGATTGCGAGCCAGCCTCAAGTGTCCTGGCCATGATAGCGAGCAAGTTAGATTGTCCATACGTGAATCGCTGCTGTACTATTGCGCATGGTACAGTGGTAAATCATTTCCTATTAATATAGTACATATTATACGTTTTAATAACACAACTTGAGTCCTGTAACTTGAATGAATAAATGAAAAGAATAAAAAAAAAGATTGCCCATGTTTATTACCGAAACCCGAAAACAACAATGTTTTACCCAAAAATAAAATAATTTCTTTTTGGAAAGACAATACTGTTGGCCGTCGAATAAATGGCCTTTATAGCGTAAAGTTTTTATGGGCACCGTTTTATACACTGATTTGAACTTTATCCTGGCACATTTTACCAACCTATATGGTTATACGAGAAGCGCCAGACGATCTTACGCAAGTAAACCAACTTGCTCAAGGGGCCGTCTGCGTAAGATCAGGACGCGCCAAGGCGCATTCTTCATCCGGAACTCATAAGACTTGTGTCCCGAGAGATTAGCTCCATATAGACACCTCCCTATTCTCCAGAAGGTGACCGGAGCTGTCAAACGCGCTCTCTTCTCGTGGCACGAAGAGCACAAGTCGCAGTTTCCACTGCTAAGTTCATACTTCTGTGGGGAAACTAAAGGAACCTCAACCAAGCTTTGGTAATCGAACATCCTCAGAGGGTGGCATCACGCAAGCGTGTCCCTTCTATATTGTCTTTATTACGTGGTTGTACTCACCCGTGCCTTGTCGAGCTGTGAGAGTGCCTGCGCTTCCTTCTCGCGGCGCAGCGCCTCCTTGTCCTCGTCCAGCGACAGCTCCGAGGACGGCTGCGAGTAGTTTGAATCTGCTGAGCCCTGGAAGTCCATACAATGATACATGAATTATCACACTCGAAGTCGCACATAAAATCTGAAGGGAATTTTTATCTGTTGAGCTTTATGAAGGTACACAATGTCGTATCGAATACAATTTACAATGAGCTTATAAATCTGTGTATACCCATAGAAGGTGCCAAAAGTATATTCTTACTTCCAACACATACATTTACAGTACATTTTATAAAATATAGTGAAAAAATTAAATGCCTACCCGACCCAGCCAGGAATCGAACCTGGGTCTTCCGCAATCCGGACTGCACTGACCATTATGCTACCGGAAAGGCTGACGTAAGCTCTGAATTTTTTCACTGCTTTGATTTTGACTACTTTTTAATATATATTTTTATCGATAAGAAATCAAGTGAGAGATTTAAAAGAAAAAGGTCACGATCAGATAAAGTTTCAATTTACAAAGTGAAACTTAAAGCGGTTTTAGATACATCTAAAACAGATACAGACACAAGATGCTTTATTGTATTGTATTCTTTATACCTAACTAAAACTGGAAATTATTTACGAAAATGACTTGCATGGCAAGTAAACACGTTCTTTACGACACAGCATGTAATATGAGGTCAAATTTAGGTACACCGAAGCTATAATAATGAAATAAATAAAACGTGGCTACGGATGCAAAGTCATGCATAGACTTTTTAAAACACGTTGTTTTCTTCAAATATGTCAGATGAGATGCAGATGTTTGTAGCTTGTAAGTACAATGAATAAATTGTACTCACAGTTTAAATTTTAACGCAAAGGTACACATTAAAATATTTTTATGTAAGCTAGAGTATTCTGCGTTGCTATGTTGTTAAATTAGCACGAGTTGGAGAATTTATTATTATTTTACACTCAACAAAAAAATATCCACCACATAGACTAACATAAAAAATGACATCCAGTATCGATTGCTGCTTGTTGGCACGATTTCAAACGCAATATAAGTAACTTTGCTAATTCATGTTGGATTTGGCTCGAGCCTCCGATGTCGGTGTCTGCCAAGTGGGGGGTGAACAAGGACCAAGTTGGCCACGTGCCGTGGGGGAGGGGGAGGTCTGCGCGCGCACGTCCGCAGCGCTACGACGATGGCCGATGCAGCTACGGAAGAATAGCGACAAAGCTTGTACTGTCTTTTCGACTTGGATTCGAAACGAATTTTTGGGATTAGCACAACATTTTTATTCGTTTTGTTGTGGTCTGCGTTCATCATTATAATATCTCACTGAGAAGACTCAGGCTAAAAGTTCGCCCGAATCAAATTGCTGATTTAATTTCAAAGTACTATCTATCAACAGTCTTAAATGTGATTAATGTCTTAAAAAATGTTGCTTTGTGGCCTAGTACTCCAGAATATTAACCTTTCCTAATGTCACAAATTGTAACTATAAGAAAAAACTGGAAATATAATCAGCGTCGCTCCACCAACCGATAAGTCCATTGAGTTTCAATGGTGCGGATTTTATGCTAGGTATTCTATGTTGCAAAAGTTTTAGAAAATAACAAAAAATAAAACGAAAAACAAAGGTTCTTGAACAAAACAGTAATTTTTATCACGAAACGGTGTGGCTGCGTGATATCAATCATCTAAAGTAATCAAACGTAGTTAATGAACGCCGCGTGCTCACAAATGGACGTTCTAAGAAAACGGTGGAAGGTCATGCGATGGTGACGGAACAGTTCCCAGAAACGTGCCGATAAAGTTTGTATTACTTATTTTAATTTCAACAGAGTATCAAATACAATGTGCCTGTTTAATATAACTTTCACTGGTGACGTCACGAACAAACTGAACAATTTGTTGGGTATCCTCGGAGACAGACAGACAGACAGAAGCCTAGGCAAATGTAGATACCTCGCATTGCATAAGTTAAGAAAACGTATAATTAACAGAATGCTAATTATTGACGGCATGCTAATGTTTTCTAAAATTTACACGAACACTACACATTGAAATGAAACAACTTTTACGGATCTACTCAAGTTTATTTTACACTTTACTTTTGATTAATGTTTTGTGGTCACAGGGAGACTGACCTCTCCGGAGTCTCCCTGTGACCATGGACCCTACAAGGGTACGAAACGTCAGGATAAACATAAATAAAAAGTAATGTGTAAAATAAACGCGAGTAGATCCGTGAAGTTGTTTCATTTCAGCATGCTAATGAGTAAAATAAAGAAACTGAAATACATAAAGCTATATGTATGTATGCTTTCAATATTAAAACCATTTTAACTGAGTGTCGCAGTTATAGGACTAGACTTAGCACTTACATAACCGATACCCGAAAGTAGTAAACCTTCAATTATACTTAATAAACCAACGTTGCTTGCTAAGTTTGAGCTATAAGAACCAATTAACTACGATTTTTATTGAAAATATTATCACATCGTAAAATGCCATGGCAATTACTGTGGCCAAGTAGCTCAGCAATTTTAAGATTTGCGACGACGACGCGCGTGTCACCACTGCACCATCGACAGATGCTTCTTTAGGATATACAAGTTATCTTATCTATAAATTAATACGTGTAAAAAAAACTTTGTGCGCGCACGAAGGAGTGCAAGATTTGACATAGTTTAAGTTTCATGGAGAAGGATTTGCGAAAGATGAAATGTTTGTATTTGTTACACTTATATTATGTGACATAAATAAACTTTTTGCTTTTGTACTTTAGTAAAATCGTAAAAGTATAATACTGAAATGGCTCTAAACACTTTGACAGCACCGAATCTCTTTAAATACCCAACAGCTATGCTATGAAAGTGACGTGTATGAAAGTGGAAGCCATCAGTCAATTCCTAAGTTGTTAGTTAAATATGAAACTGGGTTGTACGATGGGTACCTATTCAAAATTGGTTGGAAAGTGCAAAACTTAAAATAATAAGAAACTTGGTGCAATTCTTCTAAACTTTTTGACGCAGACGTTAAAATCATCAAATAATCAATGTAAGAAGGTACGGACGTTTGAGTATTGTAGTAAGTAAGTATTATAAAAACGACATTGTCCAAAGTTTGATCTTAAAATTAATAACAAAAACAATATAATACGAAGGTGAAAGCGTACAGTACGACCACAAAATAAGAAGACGATTCACAATTGACAAGTTGAATGCGATCAGAATAATCAAAACTTTTTTTTAAATTTTACGAAACATGAAAACACAATTTGGCATTAATGTAATAGCACCAGTGTTCAACACTTAAGCCCAGTCTTCGACAAGCCTTTCGCCGCTAAAAAATAACAATTACGAGGTGACAGCCGGAAAGCAGATGGCCTGTATTCAATTGCTGATATAATCTAAAATCAGTCAATGACCCTTATTTTAATCATCATCATCATCATCATCAGCTCATTTTATGTCCCCACTGTTGGGGCACGAGCCTTCCTTATGGATGGATAAGGAGAACGGGCCATAAACCACCACGCGGGCCCAGTGCGGATTGGTGGTTGTTAACGACTGCTAATGCAGCCGGGACCAACGGCTTTACGTGCCTTCCGAAGCACGGAGGAGCTCGAGATGATAAATTTTTGGTCACCCATCCGATGACCGGCTTTTGCGAAAGTTGCTTAACCTCAGCACTCGCAGACCGGCCGCGTTAACCAATGCGCCATCGAGCTCCTCCTTTTTTCCTTTTTTTTTTCCTTTTTTTTCCTTTTTTCCTTTAATAATTTATTTTAAATGATTAAAGGAAAAAATGTTGATCACTGATTCCTGTCAAACACTGGTGCCACTAATCTATTATCTGTGGTCCAAAGTCTATCTTATCTGTGGTCGTACCGCAGTAGATGAGGGTCAGCAGCTTACCAAAGGCTTGTAGCTGGTCATTGGTCGGCGGAGACGAGGCGTGCCGACTGCATGCAACGCACAGCACAGATATCAGACAACCATGGCCGGCTGCGGGCTAACAACCTTACTGCGGCTAGGTGCAGCGCTAATGCACCTACACAGTCAAATCATGCAAGTTTACACTCAGACAAATACAAAAAAAAAACACGTTTATGGATGCAAAAAATAAAAATAAAACTTTCCTTAAAAAACTTGTAAATTAAAAAGAAAAGAGAGTTAGTCAAAGATTAATAAGAAACAGTATGCAACAATGTCAAGTTCAAGTTTACAGGTATCGCTATTTATGTAACACAACTTTAAGATTTACTAATGTTCTATTTTATCTACCGCTGTGTTAAACACAAAAAATGAAACTACATAGTTACAGCTACCGACTACTGAAACTAGACATTACGTAAACTAGTCGACTACTAACCAGCTACTAAAAATCTAAGCTCACCTTAGCCCCAGCTTCCAAAAGTATAATAAAACAAAAAAAGGTACTTCACGCTAGAAATCATTTTTTTACGAAACAAAACAACGAAAAAGCAACCAGACAGTCAGCCGACGGTGGTGAGCGTTCTAAATTCAAACGGCTATTTAATTTTCTTTTAATTGACCGAGGATTCCTTCCAGCCGGATGTTTGTCGCACGATTGATCAAGAGGTCTGAATCGGACTGGAGGAAGGCACCGAGCTTTTGGCGGCAGTCTGGCGGGTCGAAGCCGTGACGTCAGCGCGGCCCACCCCACACCCCCGCCCGTCCTGCATATTTCACGCCCCTGTTTTTGGGGCAACGCCAGTTGTAGACGAGGTTTTTTATTGCCTCCGTTTCGGGTAGCGTTTGAGTTATTTGGGTCCGCTCTAATACGTTTTCGATGTAAACCTTTTTTTGCTAATCATTTTGGGGGGTTTGTTTTGTGCGCACCGAAATAGATATACGCGCTACTTAGTCTATTATTATGTAAGAACCGAGAACTGTTTCTTAAAATATACTTTAGGGATAAAGCACTTGTTTATGAAAAAGGATTGTTTAAAACAGACGATTTTAATAAACATTGGTGATGATGATTGGTTTATTTGTTTGACAGAGATATGGCTGTTTTTAAACCTGATGGTAATGCAGAAAATGGTCAAAAATCGCACCTGACTAAGTGGTGGGTCGTCAACGACTGAGAGTTTATTCTGAAAAGTGTTGAAATTAATCATTTACCTACTTTTTCTTATTAATAACCATAATTGTTTATACTAAGCAACACAGACGCTCATCTTATCTCCAACTGTTTGTAGGTACTACCTCAAACAATGTTATGTTGTTTGTCGTTGTTATGGCGATAAACTTTAAACGTAGGGTGTTTTGTTTGAAAATGTATTTGGAAGTGTGCCTTTACCGCGCTGGAATATGGTCCCGATTGTTATTATTACAAAAAAAAAATGAACAAGTTTTTAAGAAACATATAATTAAAAATGTATATTTATTTTACAGAAACAAATTTTATATTTCTAGGAGCTTATAAAAGTCTAAATGAAACAACTTTTACGGATCTACTTGCGTTTATTTTACACATTACTTTTTAATGTTTATCCTGACGTTTCGAACCCTTTGCAGGGTCCGTGATCACAGGGAGACTGAGGTGTTGGTCATCTAATAATTAGTTAGTAGCTTGTATACCCTCATTTAAATTTAATCAGGTGCGTTCCGTTTTACGCAGAAAGAGCTTACAGTATCTTTTAGTCTGGCAGTATGGTGTTGGTGCTGGGATTTAATATTTTGTATGATGGGATCCCAGGCTGGTAGTAGATTCCAACCATCTTCTCTATTAATTAGGATGTTTTTTAATTTCAGTATGTTGCACTTGACAGGTTGTAAAAATTGGTTGATCTTCTTCGGCGGCTTGAAGAAAGTGTTGATTGAAGCTCGCTTTAAGATATATCCAATCTTGTCAGTGACACATTCATATATGGAAGTACAGCAGGTTGGCGCTCGACTGTGGTTGGTTTGTTGCGTTTTCCACACCAGTCTCCCTGTCACCACGGACCCTGCAAAGGGTCCCTGCGAAACGTCAGGATAAACATTAAAAAGTAATGTGTAAAATAAATGCAAGTAGATCCGTAACAGTTGTTTCATTTAAATGTGTAGTGTTCGCGTAAACTTTAGAAAACAATATTATAAAAGTCTCACAATCGCCACGTCCGTCGAGCAAAAAAGCGGCACAGCCGTACCATCCTTTTCTCGTTCAGGCCATTTTCGACCCCCTATAACTTCATTGTGGATGAAACTAGAAGCCTGAATTCTCAGTAACCAAGCAGGCTATGTATAAACATGGTATATTTCAAATTTCATTCAATTTAAAGCAGTAGTTTAAGAATTATAACTAGTCAATGTTTCTTAATTTTGTCACTCACTGACTGACCGATCATCAAAACTCTAAGGCACTTCTAGCAGACATAGAAGCTTCAAATTTAAAATACAATTAGTGTTTAGTGTATAAATCAAGGAAAAACTAAAATATTTTGCAATTTCGGTTCAGTTTTTCTAGATACACCAACTGCATAAATGAGTCAATTGCATAAAAATTGTACATCGGGAAAAAATAATTTGTCCATCATAATAAAGTAGATATAAAAAAAAGAAAACAATTACCTAACATGATAATTATTTTTATTGATAACTACTATTTCTTTTAATTGTACAAAATTAATAATTTTATCTAGGGTTGATAATTTATGGTAGAAAAAAAAAATTTTGAAAATTATTACTTTTTTGTCTTACAAAAGCTCCTTGTCCTACCCCTTTATAATTGTAAAAAAAATCGATTAACTTGTGAAGCCGTTTAAAAGTCGCAATTTTTTTACATGAATTATCTTAAATAATAAATGTTTTTCTCACTAGACTACTTTTTGTCATCGTAAGTAATTAATTTTCTTACAAAATCTCGTTAAGAAAACTTGTCTCAAGTTTTCTTCCTCTGCATAACATCTTTTGTATGACTAAGATTTAGATGTTTCTAAACCTAGAAGAAAGCATCCGTATTTTTTTACGTGTGGCAGCACTATTACTACTGCCAACCTAACAAAATCAAATGTCAGCTATCTTATTATTCCAGTGATGTTTTGAATGTCGGTTTAAAGTGAATTTTGTTGTGAGAAAAGTCCCAGTTGTATGACGTTATAACTTAGGTAAGTTTATGGTTTTGCCTTAAAATTCTTCGTTATGTAATAGATTAATCAATGTGTAAAACAATGAGGTAATCAGAATTGTGTTAATTTTACAAATTGATAACCTAATTTTTTAGAATGGATTTAGTCACAACAAAATTTGGGTCTTTTGTATGACATTGTATAACGTCATACAAAAGAAATTACGTTAGGGTCTATACACATAAGATATTTGCTTGTCAAAAATTAAAACTTTAAAACTCGAATTTTAAAATTATGATATGATATTGATTCTTGATAATCGAAAATTTACTAAAAAGCAACTCCAAAGAAAAGAAAAGAAAACAAAGACTTTCTCAATCTCTTTCCTTCCCAATAAGTAAAGGGTCCCGAAATTCCCGAACATTATTTCCACTGTCTTTTGGCAGCCAAGTTTTTGTTATTTGAAAATACATGAATCAACAGATTTAATTATATTTTAGACTATGCCTCTAACCGGAGCAGAAAGACAGATAATAAGATATCTTCAAAAGCTAAGGACGGCAATCCTGAGAAATTGGAAGAAAAAATTTTTAGTGGAACACGTTGTTTATATTAATAAAAACAGTTAAAGCTTTTTTACTTTTAATTTGTTTTATTTTTATTACATTTTGTATAGATAAAATATATAGATGAATAATGTCAGTATGAACCATACTTTATGAATTCCTTTGTCTAACATAAATTTCTTTGTATGACAAAAAAATTATTCCTTTGTATATTTCTTTTGAATGACGTATCCTCATCCGCATCCTCTTTCTTTGTGCTATACAATTCCTCTTTCCCTTCCTCTTCCTCATAACCACGTCCTCAACAACCCTACTAGGAATTAAGATTGTTGTTGCCAAGGACCTCATTTTTTATGCAATTGACTCAAATAACTTTGTAATCTATACTAATATTATAAAGCTGAAGAGTTTGTTTGTTTGTTTGTTTGTTTGTTTGTTTGTTTGAACGCGCTAATCTCAGGAACTACTGGTTCGAATTGAAAAATTCTTTTTGTGTTGAATAGTCCATTTATTGAGGAAGGCTATAGGCTATATTACATCACGCTATGACTAATAGGAGTGGAACAGTCGCTAATTAACGCGGGTGAAATCCCATATAAATGTATAGGATTAAAAAGTTACATTTGCAGTTAATGAATCAGTGTACCTGTTTGTGTATAATATAATGGAATAATAGGTGTAGATAGGTACCTAGATGGTACCGGAAAGAAAAAAAAAAGGACTATCTACAAAAAGAAATGAGATGCCTTAGATATATGATTAATCTCGCGCGCGCGTGACCAATCATTTACCTATGTGAGATGCCATCAAAAACAAACTTGTAAAAAAAACCAAGTCTCGCAACTCAGTTCTTCTACCGTAAAAAGCTGTGAGATCCATGTAAGTCGGTTAATTTATTCAGTCCCTACTTAAGGGACCTTCTGTCTTAAGTTATTACGTAATTAGCTAACCTAACAACATCTTATAGTGACCATATCAATATTAAAAATCTTTTGTTTTAAATAAATAGATTGACTTAGCAATCGCACTAAACAATCAAATTTAATATAATATATGTATTACTTGTGAGATACATTGTGTTTACATGCGATGGCCAAGTCAATCTATTCGTTTAAAACATTTTTTTTTAAATATTGATATGGTCACTATAAGATGTTGTTAGGTTAGCTAATTACGTAATAACAGGTACTGAATAAATTAACCGACTTGGTATTACATGTATCTCACAACTTTTAACGGTAGAAGAACTGAGTATATATACTTGTTACCTACATATTGATTAGGGGTATATTTAAACTATACTTGAATAACCTAATTCTGTATTGATTTTTATGTTTATAAAAATATCAAGATTACGTAGTTGACGTAGTTGTTGACATTGAATAAGGCTCCTTTGGCTTCGCAAAGTAAGAGTAGATAGTGTTGATTTCCGGCGGGTTGGACAGAGCTATTATAGCGTAATTGAAAGCGCACCTGACCCGTATTGTCAAACGGTGCGGGTACGAATCTCACTCGTGGGAATTTTTTTAACACTTTCCCAAATTGTTATTGTTTGCAATTAAATTAAAGCGTAAAATCGTATATATCCGTCATTTATATTTGATATATTACCTTAAAATGTATTATAGATATATATTCTGATACTGGCAACTCTATATATACCTGAATTGATACTAATACAACAAAATAATCTTATTATTATTTGAAGTGTAAGCAACATGCCAAAAAACAATAAAAAATAGATTATTCATAAAACATATAAAATTGTATAATTTAATGTTTGTCATATTCTCTGAGTTCTGTTTCCAAATGGTTCGGGTGGGTTTGGACCACGACTTCGACGTCGATAAAATGCCACATCTCATCTGTATAATTTTCTTCATCGTAAGGAAGATATATGGCCCCATAGTCGTTACGATGACGCAATCCTTGTTTATTGCGTCATTTCAATTCAATTACTTTTCATTTAATTTTCGACCTTCATGGTAACTTTTATACAAATTACTGACATGCTTGGCTAGGCACTGATAGAATACAAAAGGCTTTTGGCATATGCCTTACATATGTAAGTATATATATTTAGCTTAAAAAAATAAAAAGGTTTTCGCTCTAAAATCTTATCTTTTTCGGTCGTAACGCAAATGCTCATCATCTTTTAATTAAAGGATTTGCTATCTTGACTACGAAGCTCACGGTCGCAGTCTCGAATCCCGCGAGGGGCAGTTTCAGTTTTGGGTAATTGAATAAATCATCATCATCATCATCATCATCATCATCATCATCATCATCATCATCATCATTATCTCAGCCAAAAGACGTCCACTGCCGGACAAAGGCCTCTCCCAAGGATCTCCACAACGACCGGTTTTGTGCTGCTCGCATCCAGCGACTTCCCGCGACCTTCACCAGATCGTCGGTCCACCTTGTTGGAGGCTTAAATAAATAATATAATAATAATAATAGCGTTTATATATAAATGATTTTTTCCCAATGCTGTCAATAATTAGAGTCAATAGCTACTATTAGAGTAATTGAGTCATAAATGTTCTCAAGAATATTTATAAAATATTTATAAAATACAGTGAAAAAATTAAACGCCCACCCGACCTGGATAGATGGCACTGTGCCGCAATAAGCACCATTAAAAAAATTAAAAAGCAGGTGGGCGTTTAATTTTTTCACTGTATTTTATAAATATCTTATAAACATTTAATTCAGCTTCAGTGCAGCAATTAGCACTTAAAAATAAAAAGTTAAATGTTCTCAAGAACTGTGTAGGTAATCATGTAAATGCTATAGGATAAATAATAATAATAATAAATGTTTCCCACACTCACACCAATTACCTAGCCCCAATAAGAGCTTCCTTAAGAAACTCGATAAAATGGTTAACTAGACAACGGATAAACATACTTAATATACTTAAATACATACTTATTATACATAGGAAACACCCAGACCCGAAACAATTTAGAAAAACCGGTATTTCTAAATTGACCCGACCGGGGATCGAACCCGGGACCTCAGAGATGGCGACACCATGAAAACCGGTGTGCAAGCCACTCGACCAAGGAGGTCGTCAAAGATGAAAGTTATGAATTACATTCATCATCTTTTTTACAGACAAAACTCGCATTTCTTTTGCGTATTACTAGACTTTATTGAGTAATCCAGTGTGTGTAGTGGGAATAAGAGTAATGGAGGAATGAAATAAAGTTCATAACCATTTATATTACAACGATCAAACTTAAAAAAATACATTAATATGTTTTTAGAGGAGCTTGATGGTGCAGTGGTTAACGCGCCCGGTCTGAGAGTGCTGAGATTAAGCAACTTTCTCAAAGGCTGATCATCGGATAGGTGACCAAAAATTTATCATCTCGAGCTTCGTGCTTCGGAGGGCACGTAATGCCGTTGTTCCTGGCTGCATTAGCATTCGTTAACAACAACCAATCCGCACTGGGCCCACGACCACGACCACGTGGATAGGGAAGGCTCGTGTCCCAACGGTGGAGACGTAAAATGAGCTGGTGATGTGATTTTTTTGGTGACATGACATTCTCCGTTTCGTGGTTTATGGGTTCTAAGAAAGTGGTTAGAAACAAATAATATTGTCGATTTGCATCGACCACAGACAGTGACGAGCATTTATGAACGAGCAATATTGGTCTATTTCCATCTGGAATGTTTAGTTTCAAGTGCCGATGCTAAATCTATGTTGGATATTGCCGGCAACACCTTGGGACAGGGTAATGATCTAATATTGGCACAAAAACCTAGACTAAAGCTTGTTTTTGGATAAGAAAATTATAGCTTAAAGTTTTTTTGCTTATTGTGCTTATAACAACATGGATGTAACTTGCGCGTTACCAACCCTGAGCATCATGAGCGTAACTGAAGCCTCTGTGCCAAGTACTGTACTGGACATCTCACCGTTTAATTTGGTGACTTTTCTGAGTTTTTCTTTTACTTTTTATTTTTTTACCTCTGTGTTCTAAAGGTTAGACTACCGTTCTCAAAATTAGAGGTCCCGAGTTCGATTCTCAGCACCCCCTCCCCCCCTTTTGTTTGTGTGTGCTACCACTTTGAAGTTTTACACACACTCTTATTTAAATATGACGTCATATGTTAGTAGCATTTTTAGTAACTAAGTCTATCCAGCAATGTGCTGTGCGGGTCCCTACCATCGGATAACTCTATAGTATTATATTTTAATACTAATGTCAAGTAAGCTTTCATAAATAAATTCAAGTAAGGGAACTTAAACGAGAAAAATTGGTAATTAATTACCATGTTGCTAATATTCGTAAATTATGGATCATATTTTGTATTAATAAAAGAAAATTACAATTATGCTTGAGAAATAACAAACTTGGTATTAAAAAATCAATTTATAATGATTTTTTTACTAATAGCTGTATTGGTAAATCAATTTTACTCTAATATGTGTCGTCGTTTTTATACCAGTTTGGCTCTAAAGCATAGAATTATTGTGTACATTACCCACTACATTTGCATCTTCTGCAAATTTTACGAAACATGTTTTTATTTTTCTATAAGGTTTTGTATAGGTATATTTGCAGCAGATGCTGTTAAGTGCATAAATATACAATAGAAAACGAAAGCCTCGCCAAACTATTTGGTAATAACAACACATTGGAGCTAATCAGCCGCTATTTATACGTAGATAGGTATAACTTATTATACTCGCAAGCACGCATAAACAAAGTTCTAACTATTTATTGTTTCCATAGACACAAAGATATTTATATCGCTTCACCGGCGCACATCAAACAAGAAAAGATAAAATAGATAAAGTATTTCTAGAATGGACTTCATCAATAGACCAAAGTTTAACTCTGTCAATTCTAAAGTGACGGATATAAATATAATAATTTATAATAAGTAACTATTCGCATTTTCTAAATCCATCACCTTATCAATCCACCAATTGTTTTATCTTTCTAATAACCTATAAGTAAACTGCCGCTGCCAGTGAAAACGCACTCCGTAAACACAACAACAACAAACAACAAAGATTCGCGTGCGCACGCACCTGCGTGAACAACTTGTTGTACCCGTTCCCCTGGTTGTTGTACCCCATCTTGTCACAGCATGGCTGCTGGGGACCGCGGTCCACCAGTGGTATATCGTCGTGGTCTGCCGTGGTGACGGCGCATCGGGCCGCGCGGTGCCCTCCACGACCCTCGGCGAACTCACTCCTGGAGTCCTAGCGCCCGCCCCTGCCCCCGGCCCGCGGCCCCCACTCCTGGCCGTGAATGGGATGCGCGCGCACGTTCACTGCACTCGCCGTGCCAAACGAATGCCAACAACTGGGTCGCAGGAGGTAATGGCTTTGCCGGGATGCTTATGGTCTCCACGTGACGCTGGTGTCAACAAAGGATGGTCAGCTCGTTTGTTGCCGATGTATTAAAAACTTCTTGATTTTTGTTTGGTATTTTTAATATCACTTTAGAATTAAAAGGCTTGTTAGAAAAAAAGGATAAAGAACAGTACTTAGTAGGAAGTAAGTATCATCTTAAACGTTGTTGAAATGTTTTGAGTTGTCTATACTAATATTATAAAGAGGAAACCTTTGTATTTTTGTATGTATGTATGTATGTTTGCATCGAATAAACTCAAAAACTACTGGACCGATTTAAAAAATTCTTTACATTAGCGCTGAGTAACATAGGCTATATTTAAAAAAAGAAAAAAAAATGCGGTACGAAGTCCGCCGGGTCAGCTAGTATGGTATAAAATGATTGTATATTTTGCTTCTTGACAATGTAACCGTGACTTCTGTTTGTTGGTTGGATTGTAACGCCCGCTTGAGGTTTCAGATGCTTGGAAAAACGTGACGTTACTTGAAACAATACTTAATTATTTTAGCATTAAAAAAGAAAAATGTAAATATTAAACATGGTAAGAATCCCGTTAATAATTAGGTGCCCTATTAAAAAAGAAACTGTAAAGAAACTGTACAAGTGTAGACTCGACAATACTTAAAGTTTTATTTGATAAAAGTAGGAAACGAAGCAGATCTAAAACGGTTTTCACCATCAATATCACGATAATATAAAAAAAAAATTAAAAAAAAATTAGTTTCTAAAGTTTTAAACTTCAACTTTAGACTTCTTGGCGGGAAAGTGAAGAGTCATGTCTGCGGTTTTGTTTTATTTTCTAAAATTTGTGTTATATCGAATATTAATGTGAAATAATGGTGGATTATTAACCGTTAAGTGTTCGTGAGTGTGCATGAGTGTTGGCAAATGAAACAAAACAGTGCAACGTCACTTCTCAAATTCTCTCAAGAAGTCCGCCCGAGGACTTAGTAAAGCCCCACATCTTTACTGAGATACTCGAGGGGTTGGGGGTATATCATTTCTCACTTCTCATTTCTATTATCATTCATCGTCATCCTACAGAGAGGAAATATTGTTTATTTATGTATTACTTGTTAGAAATATTACTTTGACACTGGCTAAATGTGCTAATCGCACGAAGCCATCAACAAAAAGAAAAAAAAAAAACTTCAACTTTAGGGAAAATTTAATTATTGGCTAGGTCTACCAGATCTACCAGAACCTTCTGAATATTTATTAATAACTATGGATAATATATACCATCAATGATAATTGTAGGAGGCTGTAAATCATTAAAATTCATCATAAAAAACCCGGAAAGAAATAATGCTAATAGATCGCACCTACGCTACGCGCCCACGAAAAGCAGTTTTCATGCGAAAGGTTTTAATAGACGGGAGTGGCTGTTTACATAAAAACAGTTTTGATTGCACTCATCCATCATTCGCGAAATAATATTTTGATATTTATTATTTCAGAATACCATTCTGCATAGCGCGATAATTTGTAAGTAAAAATACGTTAAACCACAACTGATCACAGAGGGGCTGACTGAGGGGCAGATGCATTTAGTATAAAAAACGATTAGTTGGCCATTCATTTAAATATTTTTTCTTGAGTCTGTTACTGAATTCACAAACATTGAATTGATTAAACTAAAAAAATGTTTTACAAAGGGTACAAAACGTTACGATAAACATTAATCCTATATTTATTTCGCTACCAGCATCAGCAGTGGAAGCTTTAAAAGTTATTATATTCTAATTGACATGTCTAATTCAAATCTACCGTTGACCAGGTTTGGCTATATCCAAACTAGGCCAAATCAGGTCACATAAACCTAGATATAAAATTAGGGCAAATCTGTTAACAGTATGAATTTAGTCTCGATCTGGACACATCATGAATAAATTGTATATTTTAAACGTGAACTTTAGAATTTAAGTAGGTTAAGCCCGCATTAGGCCACACTGGCAGATTATAGTCCCATTCTCTCTATTTGTCATAGTTCATGTGGAAATGCCTAATTTCAGCAGTGGCACGTTTATAATCTCATGGTGATGATGATGATAATGATGATGTTAGGAGTAAAAACAATTAGGCAAATTTACTGAATATTGTTTTCTAAAATTTATGCGAACACTACACATTGAGACTACACTAATTATGAGACGAACAACACCTCAGTCTCATTTGACCACGGACCCTGCAAGGGGTTCAAAACTTCACGATAAACATTAATTAAAACTAATGTAAAAAAAACACAAATGTTGAAAAAATTTCCACGAGCAGGATTTGAACCTGCACCCTTCTGACATTCTGACAATTGGAAGAGCACCTGACCCGGAATGTCAGAAGGGTGCAGGTTCAAATCCTGCTCGTGGAAATTTTTTCAACATTTGTGTTTTTGTAATTTGTTCGCAACAAAATTTGCGTTAAAAATTATTTAAACATTTTAATGTATGGTTACTTACATATAACTTTACGCAAATATTGTTGCGGACAAATTACAAATTGAAAAAAGACAAAGTGTTGAAAAAATTTCACGAGCGGGATTCGAACCCGCACCCCATGATATGCCAAGTCAGGTGCACTACCAACTATGCTATCGTGGCTCAATCCAACTCGCCGAAATTAATCAACACTATCTACTCTTACTCTGTAAGCCAAAGAAGCCCTATTCATTTCTTGTCTTTTTTAAAACGAATGTATAAAATAAATGCGAGAGATCCGTAAAAGTTGTTTCATTTTACTGACGATGTTATAATATTTTATTGGCACACTCCAACACGAGTACAAAATGCACAGAGTAAACGAATCCGCTTCCCATTCTCTCTTTAGTAGAACATGGTATCGATTTGAAGCCATAAACATCCGTACCAATATTTAATGGGTTGTGCATGAGATCGATACGTGGCGGTTTCTAGGGAAGGCATAATGGCGTCGCAGCCTTTGTCCTGTCACGTGGTGCATCGTGAATTAATGAACATTCGGCGGCGACCGGCCCGATCGGCTGCAATTAACGAGTGCTTTCTCGTGAGAACTTGCAGATGGCTAAATATATTGTTAGAAGAAGGCTATATTTGTATTTATTTTATTTAGATCTGAAATATACCATGTTTGTTATTTTTAATATATAACAACGACCAGGACTATGATAGTTTGAAAAGTTAAACATTTATATGATACATAATTTTAAGGAAATTTTGTTGCTAACAAATTACAAGTTACAAACAGTATAGACAGTATTGATTAATTTCGGCGGGTCGGACAAAGCCACCATAGCATACTTGGTAGTGCACCTGACCCGGGATGTCATGGGGTGCGGGTTCGAATTCTGCTTGTGAAAATTTTACAACACTTGTTGTTCAAAAAGTTACATATTTTTATTAACCAACACGAATTGAGTCTCCCACTGTGCTATTTATTGATCATCCATCGTTATTTTGTGGGCAGACCTGAACGAAACCATTTCTAATCTGTTAATGATGATATATTTTACCTATTTTACGAAGGGAACTAACAGTCTTGTCAAACTATACAAGTTTAACGACTGAACCTGAAGTTTCATATTTTGTACAGTGAGTAGGTAAAACTTGTTTAAAATCAACTTATTAACGTAAAGTAAGTACAATAAAATCAATGATATTGGAATAGCTGTGGTAAGTCAGAAGTGAAACAAATCTATCTATCCAATCAGTCTACATCTACCCACTACTGAGTATTTTAAGCCTCTTGTGATTCATTAGAGAGGAAAAATATCAATAGTAATAATTACAGACTTATAAATGAAAAAATATATAAAACTAGCTGACCGGCGGGCTTCGTACCGCTTACAGTTTCCATGACAATAAAACAAACAAAACGTTGACAGTTTCCATGACAACAAATCATTCGTCCGCTTAAGAACACCCGTATTCCATGATGGACCCTTATAGCAGCGCCACCTACCGGGACCAATTGTAAATCTAAACCATTCTCGAATCCACTTGAACACACACAGAAAATTTCATCCAAATCGATAACATACACATGCACAGAATATTTTTATATATAAAGATAAAGATGTTCATAATTTGGCTTAACAAGCGACGGACTCGACAAGCTACGGTTAAGCTACGGTACCGTAGCAACCGGATCTGCTACGAGCTATCATCGAACTCTTCATAAACAACATAAGTATAATAACTATAACTATGACGTGCTCGCTCAGCTTTATACTCGTATATTAAGGCGCTGACAACAATAACACAGCGCTCACTGTCCACTCCAACCCACTGGATACAAGTCGAAAAAAAAATATTTATTTAAAATCAAGTTGCATGTTATAAAAAATAAAACAATAGCGTTTTTTAACAAGTAAACTTAATTTCATCGACGTTCTTTAGTCAATTAAAAATATAATCAAATAGACACAGTTTATAGGTGACTTTGTCTTTTTTCTATCGAGGAAATCTTATAATTCTACATTTTGGAAACAATAACATTGTAAATAAAACAAAAAATAATTGATATTATTATAATGTATTTATAATTTAAAAGTTTGGAATTAATACTATTGATATTTTTATTCCTTATTTTATAATGATTGATTATTTTTTCTTATTTTTATTACTTTATACAGGTCGACTTTTTTATCACCATCCAAATCTTCTGAGATGACTCCCGTGATACAAACGAACAACTCTTTTTAATGAACCAAATCCCTAACTCGAAAAAAAAAAAATCAGCTGTTCCATACATTTTGGTTAAGTGAATATTGATGTTTTGTATGGAACAGCTGATTTTTTTTTCGAGTTAGGAAGTTGGTCCAATAGTAAAAGTTGTTCGTTTGTATCATGGGAGTCATCTCAGAAGGTATGGATGGTGATAAAAAAGTCGATCTGTATATGGTTTATATAAGTGAACGCATTTCACAATTGTCAGCGCCTTAAAAGAGAAATTCCTTACTGACTTATAGCCTGCAAAGACTGAATGACGTAGATGGTCCCTTGTACGAGTTGATTTACCTGCGCAAGGTCGTCTGACACCTTTTGTAACCTAACGGTTGGCAAGGGGTGTCAGTATAAACTTAAAGTCTTGTATGGTATAGCAGGGTTGACAAATGAACGATTATCATCGCACATCGTTTTGTTGTTGTGGTATTCTTTTTTTTCTTTTCTGTTGATTTGATCACGACTGCAAAGATGCAAAGGCAGCCGCGGTATCTACCATCCTTGTTAGATTGGGGTTGCCTAAGTCAAGAGCATGTTTTTGGTTGGCATGTCCCTTTCATGAACTAGAAAAGAGATTTTCCCAAATTCTCTAGGGATCACGAGAAAAGGGTGTTTACGCGAACGAAATCGCAGGGTTTTTTTCTAGTTTCGCGGTAGTTCGTTCTTACCGGGCAATGTACATACTATTGAAGTAAGTAGGTATGTATAGCACAGCTATGTTTTTTTTACAGATATTTTTTTTGTTATAAAATAAAAAAAACGAGCGGTAAGCGCGTTTCTAATAATAATCCGTGATAAAGTCAAAGTTAATCCGATAGCCCACATATTACTAGTGATAAGCTATGTATAGCTTTTCTCTAAATCAGCCGCTCGCATGATTACCCACACCTGCCTGTTACCAAGCCGGAATCAGATTCATTACAAACAGACAATGTTTCAAGTACAGCACTTGTGGCTACGTTTATTAAAAATGGACACAAATTTATTAAATTCAAGGATAATTAACTTTTTTTAAATTAATATAATCTGTTACTTCACAGTAAAATTAGTTAAAGTCATAGTAAAATGTTTTATTCAAATAAGCTTAAGAAAAGTGCTTTTGAGTGATGGTATCCTCTCAAGAACGTGAATCAAATAATTCTTGTGAGAAAAATGAATTCAATGCTTCAATGCATCGATATCATTGATAGCAGTCCTTGTATATTTATAGCCTTTAATAAGTTTTCAGCTCGTTCTACTCAGTACAAGGTAGTAGTCTTACGAATTTGTAGCCTAAACTGAATAAAAGATTTAAAATTTTCAGCATCGATTATGGTATTGAACTATTATCATTATTTATCAGCTGGAGTGCTGATGCTTCCATGCCATACGAATTGACCTTTTTTCAATATGATTTCAATTTTCAATTCAACATCATCGTACGTTCGGCCAATGGCTGACCGAAGCTCCAACAGCTTTGTAACAACATTTACGTTACGTCCAGTGGGAAATAAGGCCTAGAGCAGGCGGGAGGCCTACTTTTTATACACTGAAATGCGTTAAGGCGAAGACGCGTCGTTGCATAAAGCGTTTGATCCTTTCCGCGTTTCTACAAGCAGATCCAAAGAGTTGCCAAGGAAAAATTTGGTCCCTTAAGATTGTATTCCGCTCTCAGATCAAATGTCACGGCATTGGACTCCCAGCAGAGATACTATTGTATTCGGGCTTGTTGGTAGGGATTGATCTTAGTAAGCCTTGCTAGCTACCACCATCTTACCTAAGTATTAAAAAAAATAATGTTGTTGTTTTGTTTCAACGGTTAATGATAAGATAATCTGTTCTTAGGTGAGAGTTCAAAAGAGCAGTAAGGTTAAACGCTTCCGCAATGTAAATTAAAAATTAATTCAATAACGCGTATAACATGACGAACTGTCGACCCTACAAGCTTCCAAAAAGATTTACACCGACATTACTTTTAGTGGGTATCAGTCACGCTAAAATCGACTCTGATAGTGGAATAGTACGGTTTTTATCGTAAAATCGCTAGTAAATTTGTAATCGCCGTGTAGTGACAGGGAAATTGAATCCTAAGCGGTGGTGTTAAGGTTGTTTTCCAATGCGCACGCGCGCTTGCCGGATCGATGACGCGCTGATGACCTACTTGCAGCAGACGCTTGCGAAGTTCAACGCACGCGGAACAAAGCTGCGCTGGTTTAGGGTACCGCTGTCAATGGCAAAACCTGCGGCTGCTTGGGGGGACCAACGACCACATTGGGTACTGTAAGTGACATTGAAACTCGCTTAGATAGCGTGTTACGTTCTTCGGTAGGGACGGCTGCATTTTTTTTTAGTTTTAGTTTTTTTTTTCTTTGAACTCACCTGATGAGAGGCTGAAGTTGGAAGCTATATAATACATGAAATTCTCAACTACTGGCACCGGCTATTATATCTCTAACTATCGAGGCACCACAATGCAACCTACATTCTTGTTATGGCGGCAGACTAAGACGAGATGGTGGAAGCCAGCCAGGCGGACTTAATACGAGCCTATATAAAATTAAAGTCCAGTGCTGCTGAAAATGCACAGGAAAGTCGGTCCAAAAAAATGATACAAATTGCCTAAGATACACAACGTTGAACATTTGAACAATACAATACAATGCGCGCCTTATACTCGTATTGAATAAAGTTTGAATTACAATACATAGCTATGATTACCGCAGGGTATCTTAAAGTGAAACATGTGTATGTTTCACATATGTAGATCCGGTGTGGATACCTGGATTTAATGTTTCATGGGGCACAGCAGTGCCCCCGCCAAGTCGAACAAAAAAGCGGCACGCCGCCGGCGCGTACCATTCTTTTCTCGAAGCAGTTTAGGCTTTTTTTTGAACCCCTATAACTGCATTATTGATAAAACTAGAAGCCTGAATTTTCAGTAACCAAGCAGACATTGTATAAACACGGTATTTTTCAAATTTCATTCAATTTGAACCAGTAGTCTAAAAATAATGAACACGCTTTTATTTGTTAAAAAAAATGTTTTTATTAGGTATCAGGTTTAAATTATTTTCAACTTTTAAGCTCTTTTTAAATAAAAATATCTATTATATAATTATTATGTGAAAATTGATTTGCCATTCATTTCCGAGAAGCTTTTACGTGTCATTTAGGTACTATAATCATTTACCCAAACGGCCGACAAAAATCCTGGGTACGTGCTTGGTACCTAGATGGTACCGGAAAGGAAAAAAAGTAGGACTATCTACAAAAAGATATGAGATACCCTCAAAACTAACTTGTAAAAAAAACAAGTCTTGCAACTCAGTTCTTCTGCAGTAAAAAGTTGTGAGATCCATGTAATACCACAGATTTACTTACTAATAGATTGACTTGGGAATCGCACTAAACAATCTAATTTAATATAATAAATATATTACTTGTGAGATACATTGAGTTTTCATGCGATGGCCAAGTCAATCTGTTTAATTAAAACATAAAAGATTATTAATATTGATATGGTAACTATAAGTTGTTGTTAGGTTAGCTAATTACGTAATAACTTAAGACAGAAGGTCCCTTAAGTAGGGACTGAATGAATTAACCGACTTGGTATTACATGGATCTCACAACTTTTTACGATAGAAGAACCGAGTTGCAAGACTTGTTTTTTTTTACAAGTTTGTTTTTGAGAGTATTATTATTACATGAGCGATGTATTTTTTGGATGAGTTTAATTCCTTAGCTGTTACCAAAATTATGCATTGAGCTTACTGTAGATCTAACCGAAATATTCATTAAACCTTTATTAAATAAGAATATAACATTGTATTAATTATCGCCCGGAAAGCCGGGTTCACTGGCTTGCCTGTATCCATGTCACTGGCGTTTGACCCGTTTCTAGCCACTAAAGCCAGTGATGGAAATTAATTTGATCGAGTTACCGGCTTATCGGAGTAGTGGAGGAAAAATTATTAAGTTGATTATTTTTCTATAAAGAGATCTTTTCAAAAACACAATATCAACTGCCTGTGATCTAGTGGTTTAGACCAAGAACCAAAAGTCCTGGGTTCGTTTCCCAGCGGGGTGTACATGTTTATGCTCGCCTGGCTAGTTACCACCATCTTATCTTTATATGTCACCTTAACATCAATGTTTGTAGCATTGTTGTGTGCCGGCACCTAAAGATAAGATAGCCAGAGCCTTAGTATTTGAGGATTCCGGGTGAAGTACGCTTCCATCTCCGGCCTTATCATCACTTAACATCAGGTGCGATGAGGGCCCGAAAGACATTTAATATAAAAAACAGTCTTTGTTATGTTAGGAAGAGTTGTTGCAATTGAATAAATAAACGTACACTTTTGATTAGTCTAGAAAGTGATTTGTTTGTTTTTCAATATGTTTCTTTAATTAATTTTAGAACCACTACGCGAGCCTAGCTATACTTATTCATTCAGAGTACGGTGGTCTAACCACTAGATCACAAAGTGTTAAATATCTTTATTTTTCAGATGAAAAATAATGATATCTAAACAGTTTCAGTGTAGATCCACACAGTGCTATACATAGTTACAAGATAAAATTTAACTAGAAAAAAAATCAACCAGCCTCAGGAAGCTCAGTGGTTAAAGCGTTGGACCGGGTATCCAAAAATCGTGGATTCGATTCCCATGAGCTTCCAGAGGCTGGTAAATTTTTTTTCTAGTTAAATTTTATCTTGTAATAATTTTGTTGGTTTGGTGTAGAGGAATACAAACTCAAAAATTAAATAATTGGTACTAGTCAAAGGATAAAATGATGTACCTATATAAAAACGCAAGCAGTTATTCGTACAAAATCATCATCATCATCTCAGCCAAAAGACGTCCACTGCTGGACAAAGGCTTCCCCCAACGATCTCCACAACGACCGGTTTTGTGCTGCTCGCATCCAGCGGCTTCCCGCGACCTTCACCAGATCGTCGGTCCACCTTGTTGGAGGCCTGCCCACACTGCGCTTTCCGGTACGCGGTCGCCACTCGAGGACTGATCCGCCCCAGCGGCCATCAGTCCTGCGAGCAATGTGCCCTGCCCACTGCCACTTGAGCTTAGCAACTCTTCGGGCTATGTCGGTTACCTTTGTTCTTCTGCGGATCTTCTCATTTCTGATTCGATCTCGCAGAGAAACCCCGAGCATAGCCCTCTCTATTGCTCTTTGAGTGACCTTGAGCCTTCTGATAAGGCCCATAGTGAGCGACCACGTCTCAGTCCCGTATGTCATCACTCGTATCGTACAAAATGTATCATGTTAATATGTTTAGTTCAATATTGGTAAACAAAATCTGATTATTAAATGAACAAAGCTTTTTTATAGAGGTCAGATGCACTTTGCAGCTTTGTTTTATTCTCAGGCCTTACAATTAGGCCAACAGGCCAAGGTCGCAGACCTAAGAGCTATCGAACACTCAGAGATGATGTATTTATAGTAATGTGGCTACCGTTTAGAGAGCTATCAAGCCACTACAAATCTTGGTGTGGGTCCTCAGTGCCAGCGGGTTGAAAAGCCAAACCCTACTGCGAATTAGGTTACCTAATATTTAGCTTTCTTTTGTCTTTTAAGTATTCCCGGGATAAAGTCTGTCAGTCACTGTTACGATTTTAACACTTTCAGTATCTCTGTTTCTAAAGTTCAGTTGTAAAGGCGCATACCTACCCAACAAAAATTTAATTAATTGCTAAGTTTTTTATTGTACAATTTGCATTTACACGTAATAGAGTAACAAGGATAGCTTGCTTTGTCTTGATAAATAAGTAATGACAGTGGCAGCACTATTAGCGGAGGTTGCACCTGATATTAAAATAGCCTCTGCTGGAGGAAAAGGCCGTTCTTAATAAATACTTAATTATTAGGTCAGTGTGGACGTCAGCATGCACTCAATATAGGTCACTTCATTATTTTTTAATTGTTTTACCAGGGTACATTGTTTTCTTGTATACAATAGAAACAAAAGTAGATTTTAAAAAAGTTATCATTAACCTGTCGTCTGCTATGAATACAGACACAATAGAATTTTAATAGGCATGATGACAGTAACCAAAAGTCACTAAAATCATGTGTTTATCTAATGTAACAGAAATAATAATTATTAAATAAATATTTATTTTCATATTCATAGCGAGATTGTTAATTTATTTTATAAAATAAAACTACAAAATACAGCAATCCGCCATGATAAGTTGAACACCAATCAAATCGAATTACGTCATCTCTATGTAAGTACGCCGATGGAAATTGGAAATATCACTTTATTTCATACGAACTTCGACTATCCCACGCTGTTTTATTGTTTTTACCAGCATTTATAGCGTATTTCGTGGCTCCTAGACATCAGTTTGTCTAGTTTAGTGTTTTTGGAAGAAAAATCTAGTCATGGAACAAAGATTTACCAAGGCAGCTCTAATTTGAAATCTAACCTCAAAATTAGATTCTGATTAGATTGTTAAAATTTCACCTTCATTTCACACATTATACTTGTTTAGAGTTACGACTTACGTCAAAATGGTCTTCACAGAAATAAATTGGAGAATTGAGACATACAGCTGATGGATCTTTTCGTGCAAGATAAGCCACAGTTTCCGAACTGTTTTGTCGTGAGGAACGTTAACAAATAATTTGTTCGGAGTTTTTATTAATGTATTAATGCACTGAACCGCACACCACATATAAACTTTGGCGATAAATCGATCTAGCTAGGTTTCATTTAAAAAAAATATTATATAAAAAAATAACCTGGTCATCCAGGTACTGTTTACTGTTGAGTTAAATAGAGGTGACGTCACAAGCAGTTGCCATGACACTGGAGAGCGTTTTGGCGCGAATTTTAAATTTAAAAAATTAAAAGTCTTTTATAACTTAACAATCTTAATTTTTCACAAAAATAATATCTTTTATGGAAATATTAGATGCATTAGAATGTTATAGTACAGTTTTTCAAAATCAGTCATCATGCCTATTGTTTAGGGCACACTGGCGAGTGCTCGCCGCAGATGACGTCCAATCCGATCCGAACCCCTCGGAGAATCTAGTAGGGCACGGGGACACGCACTAGAGCGTGATGCCTGATCCCTCTAGAAAACCCCTGACGGTGCTTCGTTTCACTCAGATTGAGGAAACCTTTAAGTTTCTCGCCGCCCCCAAAAAAATCCGGTGAAGCTGAAAATGCCCAATGGCAATAGGTAAACTCTTTAAAAAAAAAAAACAAAAGGGCCGCAGATGAGAGGTTAAACTTTTATATCTACTATCAGTATTGCATCAGTATTTGAGGATTTCGGGTTAATGGGTTAAATTCACTTACTGTCATGTGAATCATGTGGTCTGAGATTCATCTTACAGTCAAGTAAGTTAATCTTAGGGGCATAATGGCCTTTAACGGTAACTGAAGAAGAAATTCGATCTGGTCTTTTTACCTAACCAATACCAATTTAGTATCATATAAAAAAAACTACTTACTTACTGGGGAACGGAGCGTCAAACGCAATCGTCAAAAAATGAGGAATTTGGATTAGTTTATGGTTGTGATTCGTCATGCCGGCTTACACGACAAACGGCGTGGGTGCGCAAGCGCAGCGAACTTGCGCGGTGACTCACGCGCGCCATTCATAAGCTCTCGAAGGACGACCGCGAGCTTCCCGATACTTCACATGGTGAGGCAATAAAGAAGTCTAAAACTGTAGTCCAGTATAATACTACGAGTATAATGCAATTGTAACGGACATTCATAATCAAATTGATCATAGCAACTGAAGTACTCAAAAATATTTTAAATTTTGAAGTGAAATCGCTCATATTTCGTTAAGTTAGAGTTGGATTTAACTTGAATAAAAAGAAGTGTTTGTCAAAATCAATTATGACAATAACGAATACCTAGTTTTATTTCAACGTCAAAATGTTTTAGGCGACTCGCTCGAGTTATTTCGATAAATTAAAAAAAAATCAATCGCAGTCTGACATCTTTATTGTTTTAGAGACCATAACAAATTTTATGAATATATCTGTGTCTGCTCCTTGATCCAAGCATCACGCCGATAACTTTAACCAATCCCGAAAAAGAAAAGGGGCCATGAAAGGGGGGATGAAAGTTTGATGAACGTTTTGGCTATTTGGAAGTTATGTATTTTTTGGTACTTATATGGAAATTGTGGAATATATTTTTTCCTTCTTCTGTTCATCAAACTTCAATAGAGTTTGTAAGAGAGTTGGCCCGTCTAATTTCTATTAATTTTCTTCCCTAAATAGGATAATTGGTATCAATCATTATAGATATTTACTTTCACTCTTTATATTTATAGTCAATGTGTTTGCATAAGTTAAAAACAGTAAATATTACTAATAAGCGTATTAAAAATGCATATTGATTCAAGGATTCTAAAGTTGATGAAAATGTAAACAAACGCGTTTGTTTACATTCCTAGACGCACAATCATTCCAACTATATCTAAAAACCTAAGCAAAAATAATCTCATAAATGGTACCTACCAAAACTAACCGAAAATAGTGCGTGTCTAAGTAACAAAACATTGAATTTTCATGTATTGTGTGAATACAACTTACTTAATTAGCTACTTATTTTAGAGTAATCAAGAACAGTCCCAAACATAATGGTCATCTCATTCCAACAGCTGGCGCGGTCGGCCGGCACGCGCGTCACCATTTTAATTATGTCCATCATTACACGAAACTATTTCACGATTTAAAAATATACACTCACACTTGATTAGATCCTTTCTATGTAGATGTTAATTGTTTATTGAAACTAACGAAGCTTAAGTACTCATAATCGCAATATCTACGCCTTGTTGTTCAAAAATGTAAGTAGTTACTGTAAATATGGTTTAAAAATTAGGGTGTCTCTATCTAAATTTATTAAAATTGAGACAACATCAGTTTCAAATCATGTATATCAACGTTTTGGAATGATAAGAACTCGGTTCGCTAGCTTGACTAATCGAAAACTGTTTCCATCACCACTGCTAACCTAACCCGAAGGTTTGACAGAGTTAACCTAACAATTTATACGGACTGATGGTCACTACGTACCCGCCTCCGGCCATGCTTGTATCGCTGGCGTCTGAAGCGATCCATCCTCGGGGCCTTCGTCATAAGGCAGGCATCTCCCCGCAGCGTCGACACACACCACAACACAGATCAACAACACCAATTGTGCATTATCGCGTATTTAGTTATAAAACTCTCAAACGAGCCGCGCGGCCGATCGCTCCGCTCTAAAAATATAAGACTGGTACTAAGAAAAGATTTGGTGCTTAGACGAGCGCGCGCACACGCCGCTGTGCATTGAACGCTATCAATGCCAGGATTTTAATTAAGTTTAAGAGAAGGCTACCGTCGTATCGTATAAAGAAGTAAAAGAACGAGCCTGGGAAAGTGATGAATAGAAAAGGTGTCACTAAAGGTAAAGGCCGTCATTAATTTTAAATGCTGGTCGGGGACGTGAAAATAAGGTATCAGCTGAAGAAACGACTAAGGGATAAAGGTTCCAAGATGTTCGCACGTCAGGCGATCGGCCAGCAAGTCTAGCAACCCATCATTGATGTCATCTATGCCACCTCGGAACTCTACTTTGTATATGCTAAATGTGGCGTTGTGTGGGTCACTCATGTTGAGTGTATACTTCAAACTGGGGATTTTGATGCCCTGTCAAACCTTTTTGGGACGACATGAGGAGGAGGATTTTTTGAAGGAAAGAGAGTATGTTTGTATGTATGATTTCTTAGAGGTGGACTGTTGTCTTGGACTGGGGATTTTGATGCCCTGTCAACCGTTTTTGGGACGACATGAGGAGGAGGATTTTTGAAGGAAATGAGAGTATGTTTATGTGTATGATTTCTTAGAGGTGGACAACGACGACGGTCCTATTCACAGAAAGACATAGAAAACAAAATTTACTCAATCAAAAAATTCTAGGAAATAATGTAAGTACGTAGCAAAGGCGTCAATGAACACCACACACAGTGATACAGTCGTGCTCCCATCCTCTCATTGTTGCTGCCTGTACTCGACCTGACCACGTTACCTTGACCACCTGCTAGCCCCTATTACCACTGCATAAGGTATATTTCTGTGTAGCACACAATCGGGAATGAAGTACTCGTAGCTACGACGCGCTAAAGGCGAGCGCATGGTGGTTCCGGTAACAACACGCATCTGGCCTGGTGCGATGCTGATTGAGGACAAATTATTCTTCACGGATATTCTTAAATGTAGCTAAGTTTGTTTATATTGTAGGCGACGCATTCTTTGTTGCCCTTATATAGCAATAAAACTTATATTGAAAAAGTTGATACATAATAAATAATATTTTTTGTTTTAATTTTAATTTTGAGTAGCTATTTGTTGTCTTTGTTGTCATATTACTCCTTCTCGGAGTGCAGAAAAATAAAATGTTTGTATATAACTATGTGGTAGGTAATCGAAACCATCCGAAGATTCACTTAAACACACAAAAAAGTTCATCAAAATAGGTCCTGCCGCTTAGGATGAGTTCAGTGACATACATACACACATATTGAAGAATTAAATATATAAATATAAGATATTATTTAGGCGTAGAGAAAGCAGTTTTCTCTCAGCGAAAGATATTTTGTTTTATATTTTGAAGCGGTTCCGTCGTTCAGTAGTTTCAGTGTTTTACCACATGAAAACACCAACAAACAAAATATAGCTACCTACTAGGTAAGTTTGCTAAGTTTGGAAATGTTTCGAACGTGTTGATGCTAACAAGACTACTATGTTATATTTAAGTTTTACTTAATCTTATGCAGCGATTGATATGCCTTATCTTACCTTATTATATCTTTCACGATTTCACTTAGAATTCCTATGATTAAAAATATAAATGATTGTAGAGCCACGTAGAGCTTATGCTTAAGCTTATGCGCCATCTGACGGAAAGCTATGGTACTGAGAGGCGAGTTGGTTGCTTTTCAAGAACGGAGCATCGTATTTACGAACGCC
This sequence comes from Eudonia mercurella, assembly GCA_963082485.1. NCBI lineage: Eukaryota > Metazoa > Arthropoda > Insecta > Lepidoptera > Crambidae > Eudonia > Eudonia mercurella. The sequence continues at coordinate 22,158,621 of OY720024.1, read as the reverse complement.
AATTCAAAGGTGGCGCTGCGCTCGCTAGTGAGCTGCAAGTTGCATAGATGGCGTTAGTAGTAAATCGAGAAACTCTAACAAAACATAACTTATTTTAATCTACAAAACTTTAAAAGAATTCTATGAACTAGGAAAAGGTCTAAAAGTCACTACTCACGACAAAAGAGTTTAGGACTCAGTATTTAATAAGACGTGCATTAATTTAACTTAATAGATAGCGCTTAAAAGTATTGCAAGTCCGAGTAGAGTGGCGTGCAAGGAAAGAGGCATTATTTGAATTTAAAAAAATTACTTTAACTTTGATAATGGTAAAAGTATTGCAGCTAAACCTTTGTGACATATATTTTTAGCACTTTTTGTGATAATTGTGATACGTAGTCAAGGTTAGAACGTGTTTAAGTGTATAATACCTATTAATCTTGTAGTAAGGCTTGTCCCCAGCTGTGGGTAATTTATAGATAGCAAATAAAAATAATACATTTATTGAATAAGACAACATTAGAAAGAAAAAAATTGCAAAGCCTTCCTAAAGTCGATTTAAGGAAAATGGGACACTTAATAGGTAAGTACCTAGCTAGGGAAAAAAACGAACTGTGTCGATGGTATTGCCAAAAGCTCAGATAAGTTTCATGAATTCTTTTCCTTATTCCATTGTTGCGCGCTTAAGATCATACAATATAATGATGAGTTGTTCGTAAACTACGATACTTATGAGCAATCGCACGGGAGTGATACTTTTATTGGAGCGGCTCCAGAATAAATAACGATGTGTTTTGAACTACTCCAACAAACTGTCCGCGGCGGTTGGGGCGACCACATCTTCGAAGTTCTTGGGATAAATAAATAAGCAAAAAAAACGACATTCATTACACAGCTATGAATACTCGGTCTTGTTCTAGCTCAAATTTTGCAGAGTTAGTCTTGGTCTTGGCCTTGCTACAATAAAGCTATCTTCGTCGTGGTCTTGTAGTCTGTCGAAAATACAAGAACCAGACCAAGACTGCAAGACCAAGACAGATTATTGCCCAAAATCGCCTCAAAACCTTTGGCTGCGTTTCAAATCGGTGTAACCTTATCACTAAGCCATAGAACTTCAAACAAGCTCAGGTGGCCCTACTTACTGATTTAGGAATAAATCTGAATTACTTAGTACGAGTACAGACACTTAGACACTGTAGAACACTTTATAAAATACCAAACTGTTCAATAGACAATATAAGTAGCACCTGTTTTAGAAAACACGAGAAGGAGCTGGAATACGCTGCACTGTCTGTCCCGTGTAGACTTTGACGTGTAGTCAACGCGGTCAAGATTTTTCACAGTTCGTAGTTTTGCGCAACAAACACATGACAATATTTACTCGTCACAATTTTTTCGTAATGTGTTTATTTTTGTTCGTTTACAACAACAATAAAATTGATCAGTACATAAATTCGATAGACTCTTGTTGTTGCGTAAAACAGTCGCATTTCAATCAACACAATCTAATAGCTACTTGCGTGTAGTAATAGGATTCTTTGCTTGCGTTTTTTTTAATATTTAGTAAGTACCTACTGCCACGCGACATATATATGAGTATTAGTAAACAATGTATGATGAGTAGTAAACAACTTAAGAATGACCTAACTGATATTATAATATTATTCGTCGGTGGACAGGGAAAACAGTTCAAGCACTAAAACATTTCATGGGAAATGAATTTATAGATCTTTGGGGCTTTAGTAGTTTTTCTTTTTATATATATGTAGTACCTGGATGACCGAGCTTTGCTCAGTATGTTTTTACGGATAAAACGACGTTTTCTAAAAATGAAAACTAGTTAGATCGATTTATCGCCCCCGAAACCCCCTGCATACTAAATTTCATGAAAATCGTTGGAGCCGTTTCCGAGATTCAGATTATATTATTATATATATATACATATATACAAGAATTGCTCGTTTAAAGGTATTAGATATTAGTAACATGTGTCTAGTGCTAGACTTTCTCTTTATCTGAAAACTTGATCAAATAGCGAAATACAATATCGCACTCGGCTAAAATACCTTAGGATTCCTAAGGTTGATCGTGTATTATGTTCACTTGCTGTATAGAGATCATCATCCCGGTCGTGGTATTTTTTTACACACTTTAAAAAGTGATTAAAAACTTTAAAAAATTGTAATATGTTCGCAACAAATTTGCGTAAGATTTTATTATTATGATCTTAATATGTGTAAAAATATTAAGGTCGGATGTTGATGACGTAGCTGTCTAAATTGAATAATTCTCCTTTGTCTTACGTACAATTTAAAGTAGACAGTGTTGACATATTTCGGCGGATTAGACAGAGCCATGATAGTATAGTTGATAGTGCACCTGACCCGGTATGACGTAGGGTGCGGGTTCGAATAACGAAAGTGAAATTTATTTAAAATTTTAAAAATAAACAACATCTTATTATAATACTTATTATAATTTACGTCCATTTATTTTTAACCAACAGAAAGTAGCGCAAGGAAATCGTCCACGTGTTAATGTTTTAATTAAATAAATTAAACATAGGGACGTGTCACGGAATCCATTCACAAGTACCGACAGACGGACATGTCGCTCCTTTTGCTGTATATAATTATTAACTCTGAAATAGATCCGGCAGAGTCGTTCACCCGGCGACATATTTGGATAACGCTTCTAACTTTGGATGCGCACAAGAACCGTATACGTCTTCGACTGTCGGGATTGACTCTTTATTTTTCTTAAGGATCTCTCAAATATAGCAGCGGCTCTGTCTTGTGATGCTGATGATCGCGAAAGCTGATCAACTATAAAACGCTCTGCTTCAAACATAGGTGACTTGACTTGAAGTGAAGTCACTTAAAACACTGGTTTAGCATTTCCAGGATATAAATATATACCGATCCGCAAAGTTCATAGGCTTCCTAGCATCTCCAAGTCTGAGCTGTCTAACTTTCTAGGTACAGTCGGCAACAAAAGTCGCAAACGAACACTTTAGTACTTTGTCAAAAGCAACTAGCACCAGTCAACGACATTAATATGTCTCATTGTTATTCTACTTCATACTGTTATGAAGATGTCGATATGGATTGGAAACCATTTGACCCAACAATGTGCATGCATGTTGATGTGGTTGACTGTACCTGATGTTGAGATGGTTTGTGGTAGCGTTTTATGCACTTGGCTGTACACACACAGTCCACTTTGTCATAGCATTTTGGATGCATTATTTATTTATACATTTTTTTAATAGTATAAAGTACAAGTCTAGCTCCACCTAATTAAGCTCCTCAATTATAAATTGTGACCGGCAATGTTGGGCTTACAATAAATAATGTATTATAAGTATATTTATATTATAAATTAAACATTGTAAACCTGTTTGTAGTCCAAAATATATTTATTTAAAAAAAAATGAATCTCACAAGCGGTTGAAAATTTTAAGAACAATTATTTTGAAATGGTACCAAAGTGTTCAACCACTTTCTTTGCTGATCGTGGTGATCGTACCACACGGGTGTCTAGTGGAACCAGCTCTCCGTCGGTGGTGCCTTCACTAGCCAGCCTTTGAAGGCATACTAATGGCGATGACAGTAGCCCAGTCATTATAACGGCTGGGTTACTATCTCGAGAACAGTGATCGGTTCTGGCTATGAAAGAAAGTAAAGACTATGTTTCAGAGATAATTTTCCTACAGTTTATACAGCATGACTGGATTTTTGGGCGGCGACAAACCGTTGATTCTTCAGTGACTGAACGCATTTCTAAGAGCTGACATCATGCAAGCACGCGTCAAATCCTACTAGATTCACAGAGGCATTTGAGTCGGACGATATATCTACACTGCGCTGAGCTCAGCTCTACCAAACTTAACTTCGATTTTCATAATTAACGCTCAAAGTCGCGGCGCCTTCCATAAGTTGATTACACAAAATGTTTAAAGCCCCGTGATTTATTGGCACAGACGCTCAACATATCTTTGAAAAACTGTACTTAATAATGAGATCACAATTACACGCAGCGTAACGGCTGAACCGCGTTCAGGGGACCTAATTAATTTTCAGGCTCATGTATGCCAGGGTATGCTGGGGCGGCAAGGCTTAAGCTTAGCAATAACTTAGGGGTATGCTTTCAGGCGTTCAGGGAAGTGCATGAATATTACCAAGACTAGCAAGTTTCAAGAACAGCATTAATATTTGTAACGTAGGTATTATTTGGGTCTGGCCTTCCATAGTGAGCTAATAGCACATTGGCAATTTTGTAACTGTCGAAATCGCAAATATAATAACTTAACCAATTTCTTGAAATAAAGCAAGTACTGAATTATATTAAGATGTTCCTAAAAGCTCTTTGTAATGCCATTGTTTTTCGTAAAACATAGTAAACTAACGAAAAAAATATTTTAAAATAGATTCATCATCATCATTATCAGCCTATCTTATCTTATCTTAGTGGGGCCTGCTGAGGTTTCCCTTTCGCAGTAACACTTCGACCCATCGGGATCATTTGTGCACCCCCATCCCTCACTCTTCTCTCACTCTTCTCTCTCTTCACTCTTCTTCATCTGTAAAGATAGATGCCATAAGTTTGGCAATGTCTTTAAGAGCGAAGAGCCTGAAGTCCTCCGATTTCGGATAGACCGATCCCAGGAGTCCCATTCTTTACCTAGCCAGAGAGTCACAGTCACACAGTAGGTGCTGCATTGACTTCGTTTCCTCTCCACATCCCCTACACAAGCTATTTCTGTGATTCTGTTATCAGCCTATACTACTCGTAGTAGAAGATAGAACAGATTCTTATCTTATCTTATTTCATAGATAGAAGTATACGTATCAGCCTTAACGTAACATGGCTTTGGCTGTCCGATATAATGACTGTTGGAGCGAGCGTACGTAGACTAGGCATCAGCCCACTACCTATATGTGGGTTATATCTTTTATTAGCTACATGCTTATCCCTATCCGCCCAGACCAAAACATAGATTTGTTAATCCATTGAGAAAGATCCTCATTCTTCCCTTCCTAAATTTAATCTTCTTTATATATTTTAACCGCCTCTGTGGTCTAGTGGTTAAGACCACCGGCTTAGACCCAGAGGTCCCGGGTTCAATTCCCAGCGGGGGGTACATGTTTGTGTACTCGGTTTGGTTGGTGGCAGGACTTGTTTGTCCACCTGGCTAGCTACCACTATCTTATCTAAATATGTCGCCATAACTTCAATGTTTTTAGCATTGTTGTGTTCCGGCAGCTAGACATAAGATAGCCAGTGCCTCACTAGTTGAAGATCCCGGGTGAAGTGCGCTTCTACCAAATGACCTAATCATCACTTAATATCAGGTGAGATCAAGGCACTGTGCTTACCCGTAAATATTAAAAAAAAAATCATATATATAAACATTCATTGTCAAAGTATCTACGTATATCGACACCACATTATAAGCTCATATCAGTCCCCTGTTGATGGACATGTGCCTTTCCATAAGCGTGCCAATGAGCCCAATCTTTGACATTAATCGACGCTACATCATCATCATCATCATCATCATCATCATCAGCTCATTTTATGTCCCCACTGCTGGGGCACGAGCCTTCCCTATGGATTGATAGGGAGATCGGGCCATAAACCACCACGCGGGCCCAGTGCGGATTGGTGGTTGTTAACGACTGCTAATGCAGCCGGGACCAACCGCTTAATGTGCCTTCCGAAGCACCGAGAAGCTCGAGATTATACATTTTTGGTCACCCATCCGATGACAGCCTTTGCGATAGTTGCTTAACCACAGCACTCGCAGACGGAGCGCGTTAACCACTGCGCCATCGAGCTAATTGACGCTTACAATTCTGAAATCCATAGTGAATCACGGTACCATAAGCCATGGGCGCGCGACCCGAGGGCCGCTCTATTTCGGTCCGCAATAACAGTACCGACAACCGGCGGTATTTTTATTGGGCACTCCCGTTTTATTTCAGCTACAATTTGACAAAATAAAAATAAAGAAAAGGGCCACTCCACGCGTAATGTGACACTCGTGCGCCGACTAGTCGCGCATACATCGGCGGCTTGGCTAGTAAGTAGTGCGTAGTTCTTATTGTCGGTGCAGCGATGGTTGCAGAAGCAGGTTAAAATCGGAGGCCCTTTAATGAGAGAGCGTTCACCCCGGTGGTATGTCGTTTTTAAGATTGCCAAGCAGTCGGTTTCCGTGACGGTTTCCTTTCGTTGAGCGTGCAGTCGGTAATCGAGTGCAGTTTGTAATCTGTAAGGACTTGGTTTTAATCGTAAAAAAAGATATGAGAAGAATAATCTTTTTGAAACAATGTAGGTAGATGTTTAACAGTAATTTTACCAATCGATATTGTATTGCAAGTTATTGTTTATTCTTATGCTGCAAGTACGTTCTTATTTCGGATGTAAACAAGCTTAACATTGACTTGCTGACGAGTTACGAAACTCTTTGAATAACTACAAAATCAACATGTACTTGTTTATTTACCTAAGCTGCAAAATAATAGTATCCACATTTCATCTGATCTTATACTATACTAATATTATAAAGAGGAAACCCTTGTATTTTTGTTATGTATGTATGTATGTATGTTTGCAATGAATAAACTCATAAACTACTGGACCGACTTAAAAAATTCTTTCACCATTAGAATGCTACATTAGCGCTGAGTAACAAAGGCTATATTAAAAAAAAATTCCACCCGTGTGAAGCAGGGACGAGCCGCTAGTTTATTATATAGAAAATGTAAATATTTTACGTATTTTTACGTAACGTATGTAACGTATTTTTTATACGAGTACTTATGTCTTTCTATAGAAACTCGATGGCGCAATGGTTAGCGCGCCCGGTCTTCGATTGCTAAGGTTAAGCATTTTTCGCAAATGCCTGTCATCGGATGGGGTGACCAAAAGTTTATTATCTCAAGCTCCTTTGTGCTTCGGAAGGCACGTAAAGCCGTTGGTCCCGGCTGCTGGCACGTGTGGTGGGTGCTTTATGGCTTAGTCTAGTTATAATATATGTGCTTCAACATTTTATCTTTCATTTAGCAGCGATAATCTCTATCAAAACACAATAATGGTACTACAGGAAAAACAAGAAAACAATTAAAGATATATTACGCAAGCAATGTGAAAAATAAACACGTTACGTGAGCAAAACAATTGTAACTACAAAACCGTGACGTTAACGCGTAATCAGTACTCGAGGCGACAACAGCCCTCCACGTTACACTCGACAATAACAACAACAGCTTTAAACAAACTACATTCACCAACAACTCGCGAAGAGCCGACACTAAAACTCGTTCCGTCGAATCGTTCGACACGCCGACAAAACAAAACACAGATTTTCATAAAATTAACATTTATGGACACCATAAAATGAGGGGTCTTCGCGAAGCTCCGTACTTAACGGCGATATAATCGCGACACGATACAACTTCCCCCGGCCGATATAAATTTAACACCTGTCCTACTGTCAAAACTAACTTTTATTAGTGCACGAGATCCGTTGAAAAATGTTTCTGGTAACCCATATATTGAACGCACATTGCCTGCCCGCTGAGACAGTGGTTGCGTGTGGCTCGTATAAGCGGTGTAATGTATAGGGTGCGTAGCGGCCGCGCGGCGCTGTTCGCGGTCGCGTGAAAAGCGGCGCGCACGCAACGACACAAGTTTTCACGGCGCGCGGAACTTATTTCCTTCGTATAATTGCCAGTCATCAGCTTTAGGGCTGGCGTATACATGAAACATTTTATCACTTGCTGCTTCAATCACTTTTTATTATAACGTCTGCGTTTTTCAAAACACAAAAACAAAAACGATAAAAAACTCAAACTAAGTAGTTTTAAGGCTGTAAGTAAAATTTTAACCAACCACAAGTTGAGTTTTGTCTTGTAATTCGCGACTAGACGTGGTAAGACTTACCAGTGAGGGTACAAATGTTTTTTTAATAGAAATGAAACGTTTTGAGGGTATTTATGCATTCATGAATGGCTAATTACCACCATTTTAACTATGTCTATCGCATAACAAAAATGATAGTAGCCTTCCGCAGCAGCATGGATATAGTTGCACATACACAATAGTGCAAATTAATGTTATGTATGTGATATACCTAACTATTGGCTTTTTTTAATAAACTTGTATTGTAATACTTGGTATAGTTAAGTTTACTATAGTTTCTTGCGAATTTGCTTGCGGCTTTCTCGGTACAAAGTTTTCACCGTAGGGTTTGAATTGACGTTCAAAAAACACTTGTAAAAGTTAATTTTAAATAAATAAAAAAAAAAAAATTTTGTATTAAGCCACCAAACCGGCATTGGGCCTGTGTTGTGGTTGATAATCCAATGTTGGGGACATTGGATTATCAATCGTGTCATTATTGTTTATGTGGGGCCTGAGTAGTACGTTGGATTCTTGTGGTATCATTCCGAAGTTTCAATAACGCCTCTCGTGTGCGTCGAGCTTAGCGCGATGTTTTCGGTGGCGAGGTCGGCGTCGCGGTAATGCGCCTGATGAAGCAATTCTTGCTCATGTTTAGGGAGTTCACGTGGTACCGACCGCCGATCATTTACAATATACACTGCAGTTAATGACGGTTATTTCTGTAGCAGAGCTGCTTGTTGAGCGTGTATGATTATGATTTTAAGTAAGTAAGTTTTTAATTGGCAATCAAGCCCTGAGGCTCGCAGGCTTAAAACGCAGTTACTAATGAGATAGTAATGAATATTAACCGATGATTAATATTAAAATAATAGCCGATCTAGGAAATAAACTTCTTAACTTCTGTAATTTTAGATAGCATTCATATTTTTCTCCTTTCTAAGCTAAATTGCAATTTAGTCTTAAAAATAAGTAATACACTCTTTTATCCTCAATTTAAGGTACGTAACATATTCAAGTACCTCAAACAGATGTTGTTATTGTTTTAACATTATACTAAAGTAGCAGTGCAGCAATTTATTCGTTCACCGGTGTGTACCGTGAAGTGCACTGCCATCATCTCCTTACCATCACTTACCGTCAGCTGAAGTAAAAGCGGAACTTGGTAGTGAATTAATAAAATAGTTTCCTAAGTTAAAGGGCAGTGGCATCAGTATCCGACACTTTAAACCCAGTGTTCGACCCAGATTAACCCAAATTAAAAATAAGAAATTTTTTTATTAAAATTTTAAGGAATGTCAGCTTGGAAGCAGGAGATCTGTATTAAAGGTGACCCCATTTTTTATGATTAAAGTAAAAAAATATCGATCAGTGAACCCTAGTACTACCCTATGTCGTCATTGGCTGTACCCCATATTGGCTAGTTGAATAAGGTGGCGGCAGACAGGCGCGGTGAGACGCCAGGTGAGAGCGCGCGCGTCCCCGCGATTTACGACGTGCGCCGGGACACGCACTGCTCGCGAGGCGTGTTCGCATCGTGCGAGTCACTTGCCCGGTACGAGTACCGAAGCCTAGTGTGAGTTTCATTTGCCCCTTTTTAGAACCACTCGGAGAATCTAGTAGGGCACGAGGACACGCACTAGTGCGTGATACCGTTCCCTCTACAAAACCTTTGACGGTGATTCGTTTCACACGGCTTGAGGAACCCTTTAAGTTTCTCACCGCCCCCAAAAAAGCCTGGTGAAGATGAAAATGGCCAGTGGCAACCAGCAAACTCACTCGAGTTTCATTCAATCACGTTAACGATAACGAAAATTAGTAATGGCTTTGAAGCAGCGCCTCCTGGCGACATAGGTACGAGAAGAATTCAAATTTTGCCATACAAATTCGTTCGATTCGTTTTCATAAACGTAATAATATAAATACGGATATACATACGTGATGATAAGGCCCAAGGTGGAAGCGCACTTTACCCGGAGTCTTCAACTACTTAGGCACTCTCTTATCTACTTAGGAACACAACAATGCTACCAAGATTGATGTTATGGTAACATATTTAGATAAGATAATATCCCTCTTACACACGCAGAGTAGAGCACCCAAAAAATGTAAAATTGAATTTCAATAATCGAGAAAGTAGATTGTACTGAAGGGGCTGATCCAATTAATGTTAAACTTGAACCACCGTTTCCCCCATTACCGGGCTGCGGCACAGCCCGTGCGGCGTGCGTACAACGCGCCCGCACCGAGTACAACAATTAGACGTGGCACGCGAGGCGCCGACGTCGCCGCCCCGAGAGGTGTCCAAATTACTACTCATATTTTATTGTTTCTGTAACCAGGCGAATTATGGTGAGCCGCCGGTGCTGGCGTTGGGGTATCAAGCTCCAATTTAGCTGCTTTCATGTTCTTTAATGCGCGTTTGGGAGTTCTTGATTCTTGTCGCAATACGTTTTGTTGCGATAGATGTAACTTTTGAACTGTCATGGTCATTTACATAAAAGTAGTATTTGCCGGGTTTCATACGATACCCAGTAACGCAGGCAATCCGACAATATCTTAGATCCACAAACAAGTAGCATTCAGGATTGGTATCTAGGCGAGCATTGAAAGGCTGCGTGGTACTTATAGGTGACTGGCGTTGGACCACTGTTTGACAAAATGGTACTGCAAACCACTTATAACATTGATTAGATTCTCAAAAACAACAAACAACATGGGTAATAATAACCCATGTTGAACCCATGTTAACCATGTGTGATAATAACAGAACTTAATTAATAAATATTTGACATGAGAAATACTTGTTATTGAATTTTTTTTCGAAGAAAAAGCAGAGAGACATATCGAATCAAAGCCCCGTAAGGAATGTGTCTCCATCATGGCAACTTCACCGTAATTGAGATGTTAAAATATAAAAGTTCAAATCAACAATGCAATTACACATTTTTTATGTAAATTTTAATTGAGATACTAACATTTGCTATTTGGTTATGACTTTCCTAACAAATACAATTACATTTGTTTAAAAGTCGGACGTTGACTTTCTAAACAAATATTGAAGAACGCTGCATGCAACGTCTTGTGTATCAAAAACATTATATCTGTTCACCGATTGTTAACTTTAAGATTCGCAATGGAGAGGTTAAAGATCTCTCGTGTTCGCACGTTTCAACAATCGAAACATTACAACTCTTCTAAGTAATCAGACTTTTTGTTAACACTGTACTAACAGGCTATTAATATCTTTATAAACCTCCTAAAAACTGCGAGTTATTTGCAAATCAAGCAAATGTTACAGTACAGAATATGGTGAATATCAGTTATTTGTCTAATAATGGTTCTTGTTATAACGCGATAGGGTATAAAGAGGTCTGTAGAGTAACAATTGTGTTTTCGATGGTACGAGCGAGTCTAATTGACAATTAGATATACGAACACTTGCCTGCTATAAAAAGCAACGTGCGCTAACCATCTAGACAAAAATTGCTAAATTCATAACAATTAATCGGCGAAATGAACCAAAGCACTACAACAATCAAAGAAATAACGATGGCTTATTTATTATACCTCACAATTGTGATACTAGAGAAAAGTGTTGAAAACATTTACACGAACGGGATTTGAAATCTTCTGACAATCAGGGATAGGCGCTTGTATCAATCAGCTATTAATTAAACTACGTATCTGTGTGTACATGTACGTAAAACGTTAAGATTGGATATCAATGACGTAGATTTTGGCATTAAACAAGGATCACTTTGGTATACATTATAAGTAGATTGATACTCATACTTTTCATTAAATTTGCACGGTTCACGATAGCTTAAGCCAAGATTATCATAATCTACGCATACAAACCCGTCTGATGGCAACTTCTCCATACTTTTTGAAACATTTATTGTGTTCGTAATAAAACTTCGTAATAATAACACTATTTAAATTTGCTGGGATCCAATAGGTTACGCAATGACATTTTCCATTTAATTTTCATGGAAAATATCAGCATTCTCCACAAACCAGAGACACGGCTAAAAACAAAGCTCTCCATCAAAACCGTTCATGTTTTACAAATGATTATGTCACCGTGAAATATGCTCGATATTATTAGATAAAATTACATACGGACGAGTACGTCTCGGCCTATAAATATGCGTGTGCGCACAATTCTCGTAATGCGTGCTTGTCACATTTTTATGTGTACTTCGCCGAACGGACGCCCGTGTATTTCGGCTGTAGTGTTTTTATTGCTACATACTATCTATTAATATACAGTAATTTTATTTAAAGTTGTTATTTAGAAAACGTTGAAATAATTCACGAGCGGGAGTTGAGCATCTACTAGCAATGAAAGGTGATTTACCATTTATGATATCGTCGTTGGATCCTGTGCAATAGTCAACACTGTCTATCTTCTATAGGTACTGTTTAATTAAAATAAATAGGATATTACTATGTTCTTTTTATTTTTTTTATATATTCAAATTAGCTATTGCTAGATACTTTTACTTTTATAATAGAGCTTTCTTTTCAAATTCCATAAAGGGGAAACGTTTGACCTGTATCGTCTTTGGTGTTAGAAACGATAAGGCTGAAGGTTATAGCCAATGAGGAACTACTATCTTATCTCAAATTGGCGAAACACAACAATGATGCTAGCATGATAACATGACCCCAGAATAAAAATCGGGTACTCTAGGTCTACGACCGGTGGGTACAGATCACATAAGCGGTTTAAAGTTTGTAAACAAAGCTCTTTTGATAATTGTCATTGTACCTACACATTTCAATTTATGTCCAAATCGGAAAATAAGTAAGAGCATTAATGCCACTTCAAGCATGACATCGTCCAATCAGGTTCGCTCCAGCCTTGCGGTCCAGCGTTATCTTTAGCGACGCTCCAGTCGGGGCCTTACGTGACCGCGGTGGCAGGCGGCAGATTACCGCCGCCCGACGCCCGCATGAAACAAATGTCTTGTTGTTGCGCGCCAGTAGGGGCACCAAAGCTCCACGTACGTTTCTTAATTGAACCCTTATAAAATTAGGACGGAGTAAGTTCATATGCAGAGGTAGTCGAAGGCTGGCCAGATTAACCAATGGTGTCTCGACAGAGTACTATGCTACTAAACCAGTGCTCCACATTTTTTATTATACAATTTGTGGGAGTGATTTCGTAGAAAAGGGACGGAAGTAAGTAACAGTGTGATCCGTAACAGCCACCAGTGATCGTCACTTTAAGCCACATGTCATAAGCACTTAGTTTTCATCTCACCTAATGTTAACTGATGATAAGGCCGAAGGAAGTAGAAAATGCAACTTTCAACAAACATCTTGTGTATGGCTTCAAGAGAAAACAATGCAAGTCAATGCAGCATGCAAAGCTGAAGAGCTTTCTAAAGAGCCACAGCTCTTCGCTCTCGAAGACGTTGCCAAACTTATGACAGTCATCTTTACAGAGGAAGAAGAGTAAATGGAGGGTTGCATAAAAAATTCCGATGCGATGATGGGTCGAAATGCTACTAGGAGAGGTAAATCTCGGTAGGCCCCACTAAGATAAGATAAGAGCCTTTATACATTTCGATATCCACAAACTTTGAAGTTACAACGTCATTAATTAAAATTCTAAAAAGTTTAATTTCTATTTTTCTGTAGTGAAGTGAGAGTTAACGCCTCTTTAGTAAACCACTAGGTGTAAGACACAGTGGTCCAGGGTTCGATTCTTAGCGGAGGATACGTGATAGCTAGTTCCACAGTGGTAGAGGCTCCGGGTAAAGTTCGTAGACACCTGTAATCGTTGTGGAACTAAGGTGTAATGTAAGGTAGTAAGGTTGTTTACTCCATGACGGCCAGCCAACGGAACTGATTCACGTAATCAAAATGTTGGAAATCATATTGGTTTTTGAAGGAAATAGTGGTGCAGAAAAATATATTTGGTTGTTCTCGTATGCGTGGTCACCCCACGTCCTCGCGCGCGACACATAGGTACGTATTTAATAGTATAAATAACCTGTACCTACTCGTGTTTCCTTCCACAGACATTGCAGCCGCCACGCTTACACATACGATTCGAATTCCAGTTTCTATACAAAATAATGTAGTATTTAAAGTTTGTGTTTTTAAGCGTCAGTAAAATTTTACTAACGACAAATTTATATAGACTACATACCACAAATCCTTTTCATAGGTTTATAGATGAAATTACGTGACTAACAAATTTAAAAAGAGCCAGAATGTTTTGACAAAAATAACAGTTACAAACAAAATACATGAAACAATTATATGTAAACGATTAGAAGAAAATACCAATTACAAAGCTCGATCAGCTAAAACGATTCTGCTATTTTTTAATCATTCACAATCGCAATTGTCCCACAACAAAAAAGTCAAAACAGGCTACCGACACACTATTAAAAGGTTATTGAAGTAGCAGACTCGATGCCTGGATCAATCGTTCAGAAATCGAAAGTGAATCTTGATTAGGTAATAAAGTATGCGTAACTCAATAATGAAATCGAGTCTGGGATCGTCGCAACCCTTTATATAAAAATGGTTAATTTATTTTCAGTTCTTTATTTAATCTACGCTTCAGCCGAGGCGTTATCGGCCAGCCGTAAATCACGGAAAGGCTCGACAACAGAATCTACGATCTGAAATCGACACAATACGGCCTCACGATATACCTATTTAATTCGCGAATTTTCCAACAGAGATTTTAATCTTAAGATTTTTTTAAACACTTGCTATTAGGGTATATTCTTTACAAAGAATGAAGGTTTGTACAAATTCCACATTATAAAAATACAAGTACAATAGTAAAACACCAGAGACAACATATTCTAGAGAGAGAGAGAAAGATGCATAGAGATCTTTGATCTATTAATCATGAGTAAATGCGCAACCTTTTCCTTTTCTCCTATAGGTGCAAGTGCAAGCATTGACAAACTGAATCTGACTGATATAAAAGAACTTTAGATAGCTTTTTTGTTTCCGCTTAGTGGTTAGCCCCTGAGAAAAGTAGTGCCCAGGCGAACGCTTAACCAACTCAAAGAGGTTATTAACGCATCCTATTTTTGTTTTAAAATCTTCGATAATGAGTAATTCAAATAAAATTCTAGATAAGCCAGTTTTTCAGCAGTCAGGAATTCCGGATAAAGTGCGCTGCCAATGTACCATCCAAAATTTGCCAATATTTACCAATAAGAATGCCAAGTGCGAAAAGTACTTTTGCGTTGTTGAAATGAAAACTCGAATGAAAAAGTTATTTTTAATGTTAATGTAAAAGCTTTAAAGATCAGTTTCTTTAAATCACCGAGCAGTAGTATTGAAATGTAAGTGGCGTGAGTCAGGCGGCGGCGGCGGCGGCGGCGCGTGCGGTTGTTTGCGCGACGCCGGATGCGCGCCGGCTCGCGCGCCGCGTCGCCAGACACGTAAGACAAGACTAGAACTGGCATTATTTATAGTTTTAAGAAGGTTTACAGACAGCTATCTTTGCAATAAATATTAAACTGTGTAAACTCTTAAAGCTTATTACAGACCTCTACAATGTTTACTACATTTGAAATAACATTAAATAGATACTCCGAATCATTATTCACTTCGAAGGTTTTTGTCTGGTGGTTGGAGTCTGCCCAAAAACCAAATGGAGGATGACTAGTTCATCTGCCAAGCAGCATTGTTTTGCATTGCTTTGGTACTAAATCCAGTGCATCTACATGACTGCATAAGAAATGCCCGCGTGCATGAATCCCTTTGTGTTGCAAGCGGCCATGGACTGTGGAAGCCGTGGTTAAATAAGTCGATTTGTCATTAAAATAGTATGCAAATGCTTCGAGAAAATTAAATATCTTACATGGAATTTTCTTTGTATAATCCATTTTACCTGAAGGAAAGGAGGAAAAAATAGTAACTACAGAAACTATAGAAAAATTTGTGTAAATAAAATATCACAGTATGACCACGTCTATTCGTTTTGAGCTCTATACTATGAAAAGTCACATCAAAACATCCAGTAAAGTACAAGTGAAGTGTCTCTGCTGTCGCTACTAGAAATAGCTGGTAGTAGACTGGAGGGGGGGCGGGCCAGGGAGGGGGGCGTCATTATACGTTTCCGTCGCGGGAAGCACGTGGCTATTGCGTTTTTTTTCTCTCCGTGACACGATTGCCCTCGGATACTTGTATGAGCAATCGGGATGTAATAATTTTGATTTTGAAAGCTCCTTATAAGTTTTTTGTGTTCATGTGTGTGGTTTACTGATCTACTTGGAACCGTTATGACTACAGTATGACCACATGTATCTAATAAAATAATAGTGTATTGTAAATTAGGACATTGTTGACGTAATCTTTTTATAAATTCAAAAGAGCTTTGTATTGATAGGAATTAATAAATAAAATAAATGTAAATGTTTCCCACACTCACACCAATTATCTAGCCCCAAGAAAAGCTTCCTTAAGAAACTCGTTATATGGTTAACTAGACAACGGATAAACATACTTTATATACTTAAATACATACTTATTATAACTACATAGGAAACACCCAGACCCGAAACAATACAGAAAAACAGGTATTTCTAAATTGATCCGACCGGGGATCGAACCCGGGACCTCAGAGATGGCGACACCATGAAAACCGGTGTGCAAGCCACTCGACCAAGGAGGTCGTCGAATTAATATTCATATAGACAAAGGTATTGACAGGAAACATGGAGAATTTTCTAAGCTTAGATGGCTAAATCAATACAATAAAGAATTGCAAATAATGCACAGAAGAGTTTCGAGCTTGTTTTTGAAGTAAACATAAACTACATAAACTCACTTGCTTGAATGAGTCTCTGAATCTCTCTCACCATTAATTTTAAAAAAATTATCCAAAGTGGTATCAATATCATCATCATCAGCCAATAAAGATATTCGACTAAAAATTGCATGCGCGACTAGGGTAAATTGTTTGTTCCCATTATTATAATGCATACCACCTGCTATGTATTTACACAATTCTATAGCAATAAAAATTTATCTTATCTTATCTTATCGAGATGTTTTATTTTGATACCCATCCGGTTGGCCGGGATAGTGATTTTTTTTCCTCAACACTCTTGTTTATTTATTGTGTCATGTAGCAGTCTTCATCACAGATACGTCATAGCCCTAACATTGCAAACCATCTACATTGCAATATGATTCATAAATCCGGATTCTTGATATTCATACCGTCTACGTCACCAGAAGGAAGTTTTCCCCATTTCTCCCAAAAACGTTCGATGAATTAACCGAGACACAAATGCTTTACTCATTTGTCCACGTAAAATCGGTGAATCACCTCTTACGACACTATAATATTTAGATATTAAAACATTCTGTATCTGCAAGTACCATAAGAAAAAAATCCCTTGTGATATCATTGCGTAATTTAACGACGAATGCCTCTCGATGCGTTATCAAACGCAAATGAATATCACCCTTATGCGTCGTGCCGTCCTATCTATGTCCAGTTAAGCGCCTATCCCGTAATCTTCATAAATTGGAGAGTCGCCCGTAAGTAGACGCACGCGCATATTTCACTGTGAGGCAACGCGCGCTAACCAAAATAATACTAAATGAGAGTGGGCGCGATGCACTTCACACTGCGAGCGGGAAGAGACGTGGACGAGACATTCGAGTTAAAGAATTCGTTTGCTTTATCAATACGGGGGCCGTACCATGGGCACTTACTCATAAAGCAGTATTATTGCGGTTGTAAAAATGAGACGCGTGTATATATAGGTACGCCGCCGGTACACGCGTCTCGGTAGGTTCGCATCGTTCGTTCTCGGTGTTCGAATAGGGTTTTTCTACTTATGTGCAAATATAAATCACTTGAAGGTAATAGTAGCAGTAATGACGAAGCAGCAGCTACACAAATTAAAGTAATTTAAATAATGAACTCAGGGGGTCATCCCTTTTATAGCAGAATAAGAAAAAGTTATTCTTATCAGATTTTGCAGATGCAGGCCGATTTTTAATGTGATCCAAAGATTCGATCGCTATCCTAAGACAAGCGAAGGTATTTTTTTAAACTCATAGCGTATCCACAAACGCGTCGCCCTACTTCTTCTTGGATCAATGTCGTCTCACGTGTCTCCGTAAACTTTTATCTCAGTTCTAAGATTATTCACGACTACGCTGAGCGATATATTCACACTTCTTACTTTTACATCTCCTACTCTTCGCTTTAATAACAAGAGACGATTCCATTACTATGATTTATATCGCAAAGTATCATTAATTGTTGTAGATAAAAGGAATGTTCAAAGGTGCATAACTCTTTGAAATAATTTAACAAAAATTTTATTTGATTTGGTGATGATAGTTAGCTACAGGCGATTTTGGGCCTCGGCTATGAGCACGAGCATTTTGCGATGCGGAGAGCGTATTTCATGTACATTGCGCGTTATACTGCGGATACCTTAGTTAACGGTGATAAAAACACAATGAACTAAGAAATCGCGCGCTGCGTCGCAAACTACCATGTATACGTGGCCTCGCGGTAAATGCTGTAAGTATAGAGCATATTTTTTATTCTTTATAGGCAAGTATTTGACCGCGATCTCGCCTGATGGTAAGCGATGATGCGGCCTAGGATGTAGCATACTTGCTTAAATAATACCTGTTCACCCTTGCCTTGAAAATGTCCAGGTTGTACGTGTCAGGAAACAGCAGGAAGGGAGTTCTACTCCTTAGCTGTCCTCATCAAAAATGATGACGCAAAGCACTTTGTGCGTATAGGCGGTATGTTGACAGCATAAGGGTGTGATCTCAGTCCGCGTCTAGTTCCCCGAAGATGAAAAGGAGAAGGTGGTATCAGTTCGTGTAATTCTATCATACACTCCGTCAAGTGTATCCGATAAAATCCCGAAAGATTGGCAACCTTGCTCAAGACTCAATGTTCAAGACTCTGCAGCTTGGATTCGACGAGTTGAGAGTCGCCAATGACCTTCTTAGCGCGTTTCTCAATAGAGTCTTAGGCGGCTAGCTGATACGTGGCAAATCCATCCCAGAGGTGTATTTAAAATAAAAGAGGAGAATAGGTTCGCACATAAGACTATGGTCATGTACTAATAATACAATATTATTCCATGCTATGGCTAAGGCAACTCGATCGTCAAGCCGTTGGCAGAAGTCAGAAGGTAAATAACTGACACTAAACAAAGAATAACTATGCCATGTTGTCAAACAAGAAAGACAATAAAAAAAATTATTTTACAAAATTTTGGTATTTATCTTTTAGTGTCGTGTTTGGAGAGAAACGCTGACAATAAAACTTTCGACTATATGTGAACTCCAATAAATTTGCCACATGACCGGTGACACGGTAAAGGTCAGGAGCCACACTAAACATTGCATACGTAACGTTATTGATGTTCGCAACCACTTGCTGCCATACTCGTACTATGAGCTACATCTTTATGGAGGTAAAGACCACTTGAGTAATTTACTTATGTGGTAAAGACACCGGTCCACCAACACGATGACGTCACGATGATACGATGGCTGCGTACCATCAGTTTTGACATAATCTTAATTTATTCTGCGTCATCGTTTCGAATCTAGATTGTAAGCTTTTAAATTTAAGCAATTAAAATTTTACTAAAATTTTTGTTACAGACAAATTAAAATTAGAAAAAAGGGGTCTCGGTAGCTCAGCGGTCAGAGCATTGGATCCAAAGGTCGTGGGTTCGATCCCACTCGAGCTTCCTGAGACTGGTTGAATTTTTCTAGTAAAATTATATCTTGTGCATATGCAAAATTCCAAATAAAAAAAAAATATCTTAGAAAAAACGGTCCAAAAATTTCCTCTAGCTGGTTTCGAACCATTGGCTTACAAAGTAAGAGTAGATTTGTTGATAAATTGTTCGGGTTGGACAGAACCATGATAGCCTAATGGCAGTGCACCTGACCCGCCATGTCAGAGGGTACACAGGTTAGAGTCTTGTTCGTTGGAATTCAACACTTTTTATCAAGTTTACCAAACCTCACATGCGATATCCACAAGCGGTAGCTGATATAAATAAACATATCGCTTTTAAAATGAAACCACTTTTATAGATCTCCTCGCGTTTTTTACAGATTGGTTTATCCAAATATCGCATTTATCTAAGATTTGCAAAGGATTACATTATACTAGATCGTCTCAATTTAACGCTCAACTGTATGACCATTATAGAACTCAACGACACACTAGCAGTCTCATAATGACGATTAAAGCAAACTACTTAGTGTAGGTAGGTATCATAGGCAAACCTTTATTATCTCTTCTTAGTCGGGCACTCTTGGCACAGTGGTCGTGGGTTATGAGTGAGTCCTGGTGAATGACGGTTCTCGCAATGCGCCTCCATTCAGCTTTATTAGAAGCTTTGTGAGAGCAATCGGTCATCGTGGATTGAGTGAGGGAGGTAATGAGGTCTGCCCGTCGGCTTGGCGAGCGACCACGGGATCTCTTGCCCTTGACTCTGCCCTGAACTACAATACTCCATTGAGTTTTCTTTGCGAGTTATGTCACCTTTATAAACGTTAGTAAAAAAAGGTAATTATGGTCAAATAAAATTCGGTTTTAAACATTTTTTTTTGAAAGTTTGAATATTTAGTTAGACTCACTAGCAGTAATGTGGGTGCCATCTTGGTACTCCAAGTGTTACTCATTAGCCAAGCCCGCCGGTGAGTAACGCAGCATCCGGATACAATTGGCGAGCAAACATTACGCACTTAGTGAGTGAAACCGCGGCCTCTGTACTCGGCCGATTGTCATTGAGGTTTCTATTACCGCGTTGTGAAATGTGTGCACACACTGTCTAGGTCAATAATTGACGTCATCCGGACTTGGTTTGAGAGTTTGAAGTTTTATTATGGCACTTGTTCGTTTTATATGCTTTACATTGTACTATAATTTGTTTATGGTCTATAAATGTTTTTTTTTAAATTAATATTTTGAGCATGAGCTGGGCAAACTAACCGTTTGTGTTTTCTAGTTAGGTACGGTAGTTCGTTCTACAATAGCTTTATCTTACACTTTGAAAAATATTTTAAAGTTAACTAGATTTATGAACTTGTTGAATGAGATAGGTAGCTTTAGGTCTTCAAAGTTGCAGTTCATTTTTAATATTTGAAAGTTACTATTAAAGAAACGTCTTTACAATGGTTTGAAAAAATATCAACTATTTACTTTCTAATTCAGGTAGGACGCTTAAAGTAGCAATTTTGATAACATTAAGATTCGTTTGAGAAAATATATTATTTTCATGAATTAAGTTTTATTTTAATTAATGTTACCTCGGGCTTTGCTTTTAGCTTGACTTGCAAGACAATCCGCTGCGCTATTGTTTCTTATATTTATATTAATAACCCGTATGTATGACACATCAAACAATTTTAATTTAAATGATACTCTATACTTTATCTTTGCTTTAAAACAGGAATATCCTAGTTCAGATACATGCGTTATTTTTTGTGTTAAGTATTCATTCATTTTAAAAAAAAATCCAAGGTATAAACATAGCGCTACCGGCTACGCCTACTTCACTTTCCCTGACGTTTCCATCAGCCGGCCTACTCATACTTGTACTGTTCTATCAATATTTGTTCAGTCGTGTCGCGCTAGACGCGACTAGACGCGTCATTGTCCAATAGTTATTATTATCAATGTTTGATATGAGTATATAAAATCGAAACGTCATACTTTGCTTTTATATAATTAGAGAGTATAACAATTTAAACGTCTGTGCTCTAGAATCATTGGAATATTGTTTTATTTACATTTGGGGCTCTTTCAAATTAGGCGTTTCGTGTCGGACCGCTGCTGCCCCAGCCGCACGACAACCGCACAACTGTTTTAATATCGAACGCAGTGCAATCGTGCGGCAGCCGTCCGACAACAAACGTCTAAATTGAAAGTGCCCTTAGCAAAAAAATTCATTACATAATTACTTTGCCATTTCAATATAGATTAAACTTTTACTGCAATACCAAGGAATTGAACACTGAAGTAATAATTTAGAGCAAAGACAAACGCATTCTTAGCACTCCAGACCGATGGAGAGAACTTACCTATACTAAATAAATATTAAAGAACTCGATAAAAGTTGTTTAGATTATATCTAAAGCTTATATTGAAAATAATTGCATTTAAATCTTCTTGAACATGTCTTACTCATTTCCTGAACTTACTGCTGCACGCGTAGCCTCTGACGACAAGTAAATTTAAAAAGCTCGCGACTATTTCGATACGAGAGTGACTATTCACAAGTGCCACGAACCACCATACATATGTAGTGACAGGAAATTATCTGGCGATGAGTTGGGACAGCTATTTCGGCGTGTTACTGTACGGAGGGTCATGACTCTCACTAAGAAAAAACGGTAATACCATAGTAGAATGAAACAAGTAGGCCATCTTCATACATACGCACCGAGCGCGGCTTGTATGTGAGCGCAGCCGAGCCAACCCGTCCGTACGCATCGTCGCACGCACACACTGACAAAGTTTATTGCTAATAATGCTGCGCCAGTCGCGACTGAGCCACGTAATGCCGCGCGCGCCTGCTTGTTTCGTCGCTGCGCCCGCCGCGCCGCTGCCGCTCGTAGGTTATATATAATTTGTGAAACGTAAGTCAACGATGGCTACAAAAAAATTCAGGAGATATTGCAGTGTTTACAGATGTCTAAATAGCAGCTTGTCAAATCCAGAATTGTCCTTCTTTACCTTACCTACCGAACAAGAACGGTGAGTACCTCCTGCCTAACCTAATTACATTATTTTGTGTTAGTTATTTACTAGGTACCGAAAGAGTTAAGTTCTGCTTCAGATTTCGTGGATTAGAGAGGTAAATACATGTACCTAAGGATTTGTAAGTTTAATTTATTAGATTACACGGTACACCCTACCGTGAAAACAAGGGACTAATTAGGTACAGTCAGACTTAACACTTTGGACTTTGTACCGCTCTTATGTTGTGGGCATAAGTACTAATATCGAACTGCAAGTGTTTACCGTGATGACCGTACCTACTTACCTATTGTAAGTTGTTGTGTTGTACAGTTAACAAACTACGTTTAGGTAGGTCGGGGGTTCTCTGGAATCCATGAATTCATATTTCTAAGTATGTTCTTATTTTATATGTAGATACCTACCTCATTCTAATTAAAAGCGACAGCCCTACAAGTTTAGGTGATTATCGCTTGCTCGGGGGCCGAGTCGGCCTACTTGTTTCATTCTACTATGGTGATACTAAGATCTTTAAACGGGCTTCAATGTGGTATAACATGAATTACTTTTCGGGTTCCATAAAAAAGAGTGTGGTTCTTGTTAACATTCTTCGTGTAAACAACTCTGCAGTAACTATACGTAGGTACTATATAATATACACTATAGGTCTTACAAATAAACAAAGAATAAGGTTCGATAATTATTCCGTGTTTTGTCTCTTTTACTCTAATTTAAAATGACGTTTACATGACGGGAACAAAACACGGAATAACTATTCTGACCTTATTTTTTGTTTATTTGTAAGGCACTATACACTTGAGTTTTCACGTTTCCCTAATAACTATGTATATTTTTTTTTCACAAAATAAGTATCTGTAAATA
Source organism: Eudonia mercurella (assembly GCA_963082485.1). Taxonomy (NCBI): domain Eukaryota; kingdom Metazoa; phylum Arthropoda; class Insecta; order Lepidoptera; family Crambidae; genus Eudonia; species Eudonia mercurella. Next base: position 22,135,115 of record OY720024.1, on the reverse strand, counting down.
TATATTCATAAAATAAACGTTTTTCATTTACATATCAGTAATAGATCCAATTAATAATTTCTCTAAATAACCTTAACATAAAATTAACTATATGAACTAACGCTATATGTTCCCATAATGAAGTCTCTAACTCGGGTGATATACGCAAACGCGTTATTACAATCATTTTCACTAATCAGCGCGGGGTCAATATATCACACGGGGAAAAAGTGTCGCCATTAAAATACACCCACGAAAGTAAATTCTTAAGATCCATAAAACATCTCCAGTTTGACCAGTTTAATTAGAAAAAAATAGACAAGTTACCTTGTGGTTTCAACTAAAAAGGTTCTGTAAGTAAAACTATACATATATTCCACTTATATTTGACTCTTAGCCAAGCATACAAGTTGTCTTCAAGTTTTTCTTATTTTGGCAATCGGATCATTTCTAATTTAAAGCATATAGATACGTAACTTTCCGTCTGCGCAGAGAGAATGTCAAGCAGAATTCTAGCTAATTCTAGATATCATTTTGGTGGTAGTTGCTCTGAATAACTGAATCCTGATTCGGACTTGACTTTAAAGTTCGATTCGAATCAACCGAATAAAATAATTTGTAAACACACACCGTGTTGCATTTCAACGTTTTTTGAATTTTAGTGTTGCAACTAGTATTATTCGCTATTTACTTTTATTTATACTATATATTTATTTATATTCTTTATTAAATGTTACTGTTACTATTGTTTATGATACTGTTATGAATATTTTATAATTTTTAACAAAAAGTAGTGTTTGTGTCTACTCTTTCAAAAAAATAATTATAAAAAACCGCAGCCCAAGTAAATATGTGTAAAAAGCCTAGATAGACCCAATCATTACCTATTTTAAAAACCATAGACACACATATAAAACAATAATATAATAGGTATGAGAATATAAGCAAAACATATTTTTCTAAATAAGCTTACATCGTGGCGTGTTTGTGCTGCAGCAATGCAAAAAGGTCTTAGCTCAGCGATACATTTGCCCGGGAGCAAAACAATCTTTCTTCTGTGGCAAAACGCTGATTATCAGCCACAACCTAGGACAGTGCGGAGACAGTTATACCACCTCCACCATCAGCTTTTACTTCTCGACTTCATTAGTATCAGCTAGTAACTAATCGAGTCAGTTCTATGCGGAACCCTAACAAATGAAACCGCTACGCGTTAAAGTCCGGGACCTAGTCCTAACAGTATACTCTAGTAAGTCCACAATAATTATGTTTATATCGTTAATTAATCTCAACATAAAAGTTAAGATTTATTGAAACGTGTTCGGTGCGATTTTTATTTATTACAGAGAAAGCAAGTTGCCATAAAAGTTGATAGAAATACAAATAAGTAATGCCCAAATGAAAGAAAAAACCTAGCCCTTCTGATCCTGAACATGAGATCCTGAGCAGAGAATGGAGTTTAAAAATAATGGTGGAGAATTGCAAAGCCGTTTACAAAATTCCTACTAGGTACGTTAGATTAGAATAGAATAGAATAGAATATTTTATTTGCTAAGAATATGGTTGGTAATATTGTTGATTAATCCAATTTTTACCTTAAATATTATTATATGTTTACCTACTCACGTAATAGTATTAATGTTAGTTAGAATATTTGATTAGTACTTTGTTAACAATATATAAACGTATTTAAATAAAAACAATTAGGTTATTACTCACTGTACAAAAGAACTATTTATACGATTGAACATCACAGTACACAAATTGAGCGATGAAGATGATGCAAGCCTACAACCACATGCAGAGCCACTCCACATTTATAAAAAAAAACTTTTGAACTTTCATGTTCCATAGTTAACAAAGTATGTAAACGAGGATTAACGCAAATACCCGACGTTTCGACCGAGTTACAACGGCCGTTGTCACGGGCTGACCCGTCAGTCCGTGACCACGGGTATAAAGAAAATATTATATAAAGAAGGGTATGAATAAGGTATGATACCTTTCACTAATTAGTTTGCGTTAATCCCCGTTTAAATGCTTCGTAAAAAAATAATTTATTAAAAAAAAAACAATATAGCGCAGGATATTTGATTGTTTGATCGAAAGCGGTGACATGATCGTTATGAGTCGCGTACGGTACCAATGCCAATTGGGACTCACCTTCGAAGATAAAACCGTCAACGTGGGCGACGACTCCTGTGGAACAAACAATAAATATCCTGCTTTAATTGTTTTTTTCTTCGTTATTAAAAATAAGTGGAGCTTTATCAAGGCGCCAGTGGATGAATAAGCCACTACGCTTTTTACTGATACAATGACGTATAAGTTATACAAGTCATAAGTGAATTTACTAAATTCAATTTAGGTCTAGACGAAGAAACATTACCATAAATGATAAAGAATCTATTACTGGCTAATTATAGGTACATGGAGAGGTAATTTGTATGATGCACGTTCAGAATATAACGCATTGAATACTAAGACAGTGGCTATTACTAATATACAATCAAATTATTTTAACGTAAAATCAAACTGACCATTTTATTATCTAAGCTATGTTATTTACCTTAAATTATAATACCATTTTAAAACTCCATAACAAATAAATACCACATTCTGGGAACCGTCCGTTCCCCATTAATCACTTAGAATCACCGCGCACCCATCCCTAAATGCATGTATTACCAACTCGCATTGCTCTTACGATAATCATACTGCATAATGCAGTTAAGAGTCAACATAGTCTTCTCAGAAGAAAGTGAATCCAGGAGGAAAAACATCATAGCGCGTCATCGCTTCCCGGGAATAAATTCAACGTCTTTTTGCACTAGTTATAAGGTGGCTAAATTCGTGGGAAAAATTCGCAGGCGATCCCTTACAGACAAAGGAGGCGCAAAGCTTAACGATCACCACAATATGGCGTGCGCAATTATCTAAGCCAAAAACGACTGCTAAACACTTGCGTTATTACACCTCAATAACTATTAAACGTATCGGAATAATTACTTCAAAAACAAAGCGACGCAAAAAACGTTGGAGCGGGCAAAAACGACAGCAGACATAACCGAGCATGCACAAGGCGGCAGACAAAAAAACGAACAGACTCTTCCCTTCTTAAATTATCCTGTCACGCTCACCTATAAAATGCAATTGGATTTTAAAAATTCAAACCTGAAATTGGAACTCGTTAGAGTAACATACACGTTTGATCGGTAAAGCAAAGTGGACGGTACCGCGATTCGTATAAGAGTTGAAATGATGTAGCAAAGGAGATTGCGGGTTATATTTTGGTGTCAGGTTGCGCGGACAATAGGCGCACGCGCATGTACCTGCGCAAGGTGACCCGCGGTGAAGGGCACGAGGCTGCCCTTGCGCACCCTGCGCCCCTCCCCGCCTCCCCACCGCCCCCGCCCCCGCGGGCCCCGCATTCGCATGCATTGTCCAACACGCCATTACCAAAATGACCATTATGGACAGCTGATAGAGTCCTGTCGTTGGTGGTAAAGGATGTCGATAAAATGTCTTTATTACAATGTTGCCAAATTTTTTTACTTAGTGTTTTATTAGTACTCGTCTATATATTCTTTAAACAATACTCTTGCTCGAATGCTCGTAAGTAAAACTTAGCAATCTAGACAATTATTCATTTAAATAGCAGTAAACTAAAAGCTAATTAAACTAAATAGTGACTATGATACATCTCGTTCATAAAATACAAGCAAAATGCTAATAATGCGGTGCTAAAGTGTCTGCCTGCCTAATGATTATCAATCTCGCAGGCCTTTATTATTTAAAACAGTAGCTGTAAATATCGAAATAGTAAAAAACTATGTAGCCCGTATCTGACAACCATTGTGGGTATAACCCACTGTCCTCCCGTTCTATATCAATTGATGATGGCAAATTAAATTAAAATACCGTCAGCTCATTTGTCGTAAAACGGAACGCAACCGGTACCAACTTATTAATTAATTTTGAGAAGACCAATATACCTCAGTCACCCTGTGACGACAGAATGTGCAAAAGGTTCCTTAGTACGTTATTAGGTATGTAGCAAGAAAATTGTTTCACTTCGCTATAGAGAGATATTTAAGAAGCTCTATATAGATTAAAATAAGTGAATTTATAACAACCAATGTTTATAAGTGACTGTTTGTTTCTAAAACAAGAAATAAAAACAAAAAATATCTTCTTTCCGAATCCGAAATTTTATATGAAATAAAACTTAGACTTTCATACTAGATTATCATTTTATCGTGGAAATATCTTTACATTTTTATAATGTTACTTAACACGTATCCGACTGATTCTATCGACTGTCGATGTTATCGATAAAGTAGACACTTATCCCGACTCTATCGGCGATCTGTCTGACATCGAATCTCGGACCGCAGAGCTTTCAGCGACAGGTGGCGCGGTGTAGCCTGACGCCGTAGCCCGGGGTGGCGACAGATTGGGAACATACGTCCACGTCCATCCATGTTCAATCATGATTAAATTAATATAAAATAAAACAAATAAAACTAGAGGGAATAGGTAGGTTACATTACATTTTTACATTTACATTGTTATGTAGTTTATCAAGCTCGGATTGGGAATATACGTCCACGTCCATCCATGTTCAATCATTCTGTCATTTTATTAGATTGTTATGGTCATGAGTTCACTTATATAAAGAAAAATAAAATTAAAAAGTTTCGGCAAGAAATCGGTCTCAATAGCAGAGGGTGCTTCTTGAAACCGGTGACAATTCTGATAATAAAAATATTCAAACAGTAAGTGCCTAAATAAAGAAATAAGTTTTTTTTCAAATTTCATATTGTCGTTTAGAGAAACACAAGTCTAACAGTGGACTGATATAGGCTGATGATAATGATGATAATTTTGATAAAACTGTTCTTTCCTTACAAAAAAATAATTTCACAGCGTTGGGTTGCGAAATGCGACAATTTGCAGCCAATATTTTTTTAAGTGGATTCAACTGTTAAGAATAGCTAATTTTATAAATAAATAAAAAATTTGGCAAATTTGGATAGCCCAGATTGCCATGGCCTACTGTGGGTCTGAGTGTAGGCAGTATTTTAGAACTAACAAGTTAATGATATAAAGTACACATTTACTTATTTCAATTAACTTGAATGTAACATATAAATATAGTGGTTACAGCAACTTGAGAATGGTGATTGTTCCTATAAACACACACAGACACACCTACCTACTGCATGAACATTAGCACATAGAACATTAGCGTTTCACAGAAGAGTTTGAGCGAGGTTTAGAACCATGCCGACAGCGCACGTCAAATGTTAATGTTCATTAGTTATCTGAACTGAAACATTATCTTACTTAAAGGAAAAATATCGAACTGCTGCAGACACTTTTAAATAAGGCAAGCCAACAGGCTGCTCCAATATTTCTTAAAGGTATTTTTTTACCATTATAAAAGTAGTATTAAGCGAGCGTGGTGGGTCATGCCCTGATCTTCAATATGCTATAACTTTTTTTTTATTAGAGCTCAGCTTTACAATCGAAATGGACCTAGAAATAAATTTTTCAAATATAACAAACCTTGTAGCTACAAGTAGAAGTAACTACTTTAGCGACATATTTTAGATATGCTGTTTTTGCCGTAGGTAGGAAATTCTAACGTTAATCAAAATAGTAGGCTGCAAATAGTGATGGCTTCCATACCGATTTTGGCTACGGCGACCCACTTCTATAGTTGAGCTGTTTTTTTTTCAAGTTTCCTGCTGGGGTCTTCTTATTAGGATTATTCTTCAGAACCAGCGACGAAATCAACGACTTTTGTGTGGCATCTATATATTATTACGTGAAGCAAAAACTTTGTACCCCTTTTTACGAAAATTGCGCGGACGGAGGAGTATGAAATTTCGCACACTTACTGCCGGTTGCACCAAAATTGATATACATTTACAAATTCAGTTTTACGTTTTACATAAACTATTCCGTTACTTTCACGAATTCGTAAATGTACGTTGCACCAACAAAATACGAGTAAAAGTATCAGTAAAATTACTTGCTACACAAATGAAGCGTTAATTTTACCATTTTACCTCAGTAGTTTTTTACTACCATGGTAGTTTTTATTTTACATGTAGTAAGCCATGATAATTAGCGTCATAAGTGTCAGTAGCGTGACGTTGATGGTTTGTTTATTATTATTTGTAGTTTTGAAATAGGTAGTAATGAAAGTGCATTTAATAACGGAAAATATAATTTTTTCCACCAATGGGCCCGCGTGGTGGTTTATGGCCCGTTCTCCCTATCCACCCATAGGGAAGGCTCGTGCCCCAGCAGTGGGGACATAAAATGAGCTGATGATGATTATGATGATGATTATTTTGGAAGATGACATTCTGCAAGAAAAGTAAATATCTATCTACTTACAATAACGTTATGTACTTTATTGGGCTTTTTGGGGATAGGTCGTTATTGTTTATTTGTATATTTCGGGTTTTCATATACATTAGCGATGGTGTAATGATGGTGTTTCGTTTCGTTGTGAAGTACCTAGCTCCCCGTAGGTATTAAAGTTAAGTTGTAGATTTGAAACTGATCTTGAAGTATTAGATGGAACTTCATGTTCAATACATCTGCAAATGTAATGTGCCGTGGTCTTGCTGATTCGATAGCGGCACAATAATCGCTACCTTCAATGAGCATTTGGTCTACTCTAATATTTGTTCTCCGACGACGGCGAGTGATATATTGAATAATTTCACTATCACTGTTAGAACTTGTGGAAGACATTATCGTGATTTATTCTCTCAGAGCACGTTTCTTTAAATAAATAGAGCGTTTTCTAACCTCCAACACGAATTGCAAACACGAACGAACTGTCAAAATCTTATACTTTTACGTTATGAGCAAGGTTTGAGCTACGTAAAAAGTAACCGTATAATGTAACCGTAAAACGTATCGCAAAGCGTGGTACAACAACGTTTTACATTATACGTTTACTTTTTACGTTACTTTTTACGAATTCGTAAAATGAAAGTTTTGGTGCAACCGGCTGTTATAGTTTATATAGAGAAGGATTGCAGAATATTTTTTTTTTAATAGGTATATACTCTTTTCAAAAATTTCAAAAATGGAAGAGGAGCGGCCGAAATCTGTCAATGCCAATCCAAACTCACATTCTATCTTTTTTAATTTTTCTTTGCTTAGGATACAATCCGTGCAGCCTTAATAAAATTACGCTCGAATTTGTTGAAATACTAGTGGTCGCCCAGTGGTTGCACTGGGCGACCACTAGTATCCATTACTATGCGTATATTTTTGTTTTTTTTCTTGTGACTAAAATTGTTTTTTTTTAATTTTCATTTTCAGTGGTTCAATTTCACAGAGCTGTAGCTGTAAAAGCTGTAAACGTTATTGAACAGTTGCTACAAGCTTAAACTTAAGGCGAAAGGTAAGGCACACTAGCGCCGCTAATGAATTTAATTTGATAACTGCTAAACTAGATTTTTTTTCAAACGTTGCGGACCTTCCGACACTAGGCAAACATCTATTATTTAATAATCGTGCACTACTTTTAGGTTTTTTTTGTATTCATTCGCTAACACCAAAAGTGGCCATTGTTTGTGAATAAATGCGATAGCCCGTTTTGTAAATAAACCACGCAACAAAAAGTAGTGCACAATATTAAATAAATACTATGGATGCTTTCCTGTTATCGGACGGTACGCAATGTTTAAAAAAAGATCCGGTCCGTTAGTAATTGTCAAATTATCAATTGGTGGCGCTAGTGTGTACCCTTCGCCTTAAATTGCAAAAGGTAAAAATAAACAATTTAAGGATATAATCGATGCGGACCTAGCGCACCAACTTAGCGTGATAAATGTAATTACTTCAATTTTCATTGGAAACCATGAGCGTATCGTAAAACGTAATTGAGCAATACGGCCTTTCGAAAGCCCCACACAACGGGGTAAAAACCCCAACCGCTGACAGCTTAACTCGCTAATAACCTATGTAAATTAGTAATCGAATAGTTCATTGCGCGATGTAAATTCCGAGTGATTCATACGATTAGGATTTATGCAATAAGACTGTAATGACTTTCCTGCAGCGCGTGAATAAGCATATTATTATACATAAGGAAGAAATGCTGTATTAAAAATAAAATTGGGAACTTATAACATCATAATACAGAATTTAATAATAATTAAATTAATTAATTTAATTATTTATTTAATTATTTAATTTAATCATATAATTTTTTGATAAAATGATGTTACTGGCAGGTAGATGATGATGTTATGCAACCTTTTTCACAGATAAGGAAGAATTATTATATTATAATATGCCTCTAATTTTGTATAAGATAAGATAAATTTTTATTGCTATAAAATTGTGTAAAATACATAGCAGGTGTTAAGCATATAATAATGGGAACAAATAGTTTACTATTATTTAAAATCAGCAAATAATTGTCTCTTTGCAAGTAACAAAACGCTACAAAATGTCAAAATACAACAAAATTGTCATTCATTTCGTTCGTTTCGGCGATGCGTTTCGTTTCGGGGTGCTTCGTTGTTTTGTTTGCGATTCGTATTTTTATTTAACAACTTGGCTATTCCTTGTGGTATTCCGTTTTTCCTTGTGATTTGGTTCCTATTGATAATCGTATCACAGATTATTTAACATAGACAGGGTCTAAAATGGCGTATTTTTTCAAACAGAAATAATTATTTTTTTGTCTTTTTCAAATAACTGGCAAACAAAGTAGGCCTGCTATATTATTCAGCAGTGGGCAGATGATTGAATACTTGGATACCAGTTACATAGGCACTCTTGTGATACAGGGTATTATTAATATATAGTAAAGATAAGTCATATGTAAGTATATCTCTTCCGCAAATTACAATTATTTTATAAGCAAGTATTGTTATAAAATAATAATTAAATTAAGTAAGATAATAGAGCAATAGAGGCCTCTCATCTTTGCTGTGCCCTTGCAAGGCGTCACTTGCACATGATAATAATATTGTGATTGCAATAAATGAATTGAAATGAAAATAATTGGATTGAATTTTACTCCTTCCTTAAACTGTGCTAACTTAAATATTTTGCGCTCTTAATTACATACTATATATATCCATGAGTAAAATTTTTATCCTTGGCAAGTAAAATGTTTGCTTATCGTACTGCGTACATTGTTTTCTGTATTGTTTTTTGTGCAATAAATAATAAATAAGTATAATGTCTCCAACCGCGAAGGCCCGCGCTAAATACGTTTTCGACTGACCGAAATTTGGAACAAAACAGAATTATAAGGACTAAGTAGAAAAAAAATGTTTTTAAATAGTTTTTCCTGCTTTCACGTTTTAATAGTGTGTCGCTACAGTGATGGGTAGTTAATAAAGCGATTTCCTTCGAGTTGGTGTTGTAGCGAACTTTCCCGCCTTTGTCCCCGCTGGAGTGGCGTTTGGGGGTGGGAGCTGGTGACCCAGATCTGCCCGCGAGCCTCAACCAGCAACGAAGCGGGCGGCGGAACCTACGGGACTTTCAATTTATTTGGATCGACAGACGTTAACATACTCGTAATAAAATAAATTGAAGTGTTTTTTCCCTATCAAAAGTCTCTAGGGGTGCTACCACTGTTTCCGAGTCCCTTTCACCACCGTGGTAGCCTCTAGAGACTTTTGTTCAGGACTATGAAATCTATAACATATCAAAATCTCAGAAAATTTAACTGAAACCACATTTTCCATACTTTAGGTCCGGGGTCCTTTATAAGATAAGATACTAGCATTTTGTCCGCGTGACTAAGAGTACAAAAGAACCTTTTTAAAAATAAAATGTATAGGCATTTTTATTTCTGTTTTACAATTATATAAACTATTTAAACTTTAGACAAATCTCTTTAACAATGTTTTAGTTACTTTAGTTACCTACTAATTGGGCTAGGTCCCGGAGGTTTACTCATACTTATAATTATTTAAACTTAAGTGTGTAATTTCTTATATCTCATTTTAAGTGAACTTCTGTAGTTTTTATGAGAAATAAAGTTGAAGAATGTCAGAAGGGTGCAGGTTCAAATCCTGCTCGTGGAAATTTTTTCAACATTTGTGTTTTTTTTTAGAAATAAAGTTCTTTAAACTTAAATTTTATTTAAATGCGCTAAAAAGAAAAAAATAACTTTTACTTTAAAACTTTTAATAATAACTTATAATGGCATTACATAATTTAACCCGAGACCTTTGCATCTGATACCCGTGGTCATATACGCCTCGAAGGCACTTAAAGTTCTTAAAGTACTTCGGCAGTAATAATTCACTCTCGAAGGCGTTAGAAGATGGAGTAGCAACAATGACTCGTCCTCACAATATCCTGCAGGCATTTACAAAAAGCCAAATAAATGTATTAATATCTAATTCACATGTGCAATCGGTATATTGGTAAAGCCAGCTGTCCGGTGCATATTTCTTTGTCTAAGCTGGACGGCGCATGCCAAAGGCAGGTGCGCGGGCGCAGTGCGGCGGAATAAATCACTTTTTGCTCGCCTGCATGATTACGTGTCTGGTGGAGCACGCGGTCGGCCCGCGACTTTAGATTTGTGGATTAGGAGCTTGATTCATCCGTAATTCACTTTCGTATTCTAAAGGAGGAAGAAGTCTCGTATGTGGTATTATAAGTATTATATGCTCGGTGTAGAAGAATGTGTGTCAATTCAATTGCAATATTTTTTGTATCAAAAGTAATATTTAAAAAAAAGTAGTTTATCCACAGTATAATAAATATAACAAGCATTAACAGTTTAATTATAGAAGATTAAATTATCAGCCTAAATATTTTTGCCTATCACTCTGGCACAATGGGGGTTGGTGGATTTTAATAAGTGCAATCTTCTGACAACGACCAGGATCAATGGCTTGACGTGCCTTCCGAAGCACGGAGGGACTCGCGATAGTTTTTGATCACTATTCCGTCGAGAAGCTGCATTACAAGATGTTACTTAACATGTAAGTTAGCAACTTAAACGCGCAAGGGTAACACTTGGGCATTACCGCCTGATGGTAAAAAACTACGTAAAGTATTTTAAGGCTAAAGTTCTAAGGCTAAGTTTCTAAATAATGACACATACCTCTACCAAATTTACTGAGATATGTAGTTAAGAACAACAGATAGCAATTAAACAAGTGGGTATCAATAACGCAACAACACACTTTCACAAGTGTGTTGCTGGTAGGCAAACATTTGAGTTCTCAGTTAGAGTAGAACTAAGGTCACTCGATTACTGGGTACCACGAACGCCAGGATTTATGTGTTTGCTTGCACGACTCGCAACTAGTTTCCACTTCACACGCAAAACAAGGAGACTGCAGAAGCTAAGCTTTATACAAACGCGTTAGATTAACGCACACATTGACATCCTCTCGCGAACACAGGATCTCGGTACGAGGGTCCATGTGCGCGTTGCTCGAGCACGCTATGTAACAAGCTGACCTTCTGCCGACTCCGTATTTTGTGTCCGCGGTGTGTGCCATTAATTTGGCCAATTACAGGCCAGCTTCTTCCGCGTCGTCTTGCACCAAACAGAACAAGTACAACAATCTCGACCAGCGATTTAATTATCATATTGCTATTTGAATTTGCAAACGTAATAACCATGTGTGTGGGTAAATAAATTATGTTCAACGCTTGATTTATCGTTTGAGATGTTCTTTCGACTTTAAGCTGAGATTGTTGGGATTTAAACCGTCGCTGTGGTCAGGTGGTTAGACCACCGCACCGGTCTCAGACGAAAGATCGGGTTTGACTACATATGTAATTGTTTGGTTTGGCTTAGGTTTGGCTGGTGGTAGGGCATGTTCTAAGTTGCTGCGAGAGCTACCACCATCATATCTCACTCTGTCATCTCAACAACAATGTAAGTTTTGTTATGCTTTGACAGTTACAGAGTTAGCCAGTACCTCAATAGTGAGGATTTCTGGTTTACTTCCTTAACATCCTCAGGTAAGGTGAAGGCTCTACTTACATAAATAAGCTTACATAAATTATTACTAAAATTTACGTCAAGGCTTCACACAATATACCTACCTAAGATTTTAAGATCTTTCATTTTACAACTATTGAGAAAGATTCCATTTTTAAAAGACTTTAGCGTTAGTGTTTTTTCCTTGACTCCTCCCTCCCCCTCCCGCGCGTTCCCCCCGGCCGTCAATCGTAAAACTTACCCTATTAAACGTTTACAGCCTTCAAAAGTTGGGGCAGAGCGCTCGCACCCAGAGCCGGTGACAAAACACTTTGCCAAGTACTAACTACGAAACAAATCATGTTTATCTATTCTCAGCAAAATGTATTGGTAAATCATTATTTTATGTAGCGTCGTCGGTAGCTGAATGGATAAATGCTCAACTTGAAAAAGAAAGGCCCTTGCTGACTTTCTTGCCGGTTCTTCTCAGTACAAGGTCTTCCGCCCAGCATAAACTGAATAAAAGATATTGAATGCAAAAAATCTTGGTTCAGAATATGTATAAACGACCAAGAGTCATGTTCGCTGATGGAACTAATCTAACTTTTCTTACAAGAATCTTACTTGTTCAAAACTTCAAAGGGAGTTCTGACTGCGTGGTACACTGCGCGCCAAAAGTTCATTTGCAAAAAGCAATAACAGAGCGCGGCGCGCGGCAGCGCGGCGGGCGAGGCGCACACCGCGCGCATAACGGCCCTAACATGCTACACACCGGCGGAGGTAGGGCTGCCACCCGGATGTTTAATGCAACTAATATCCAGGATTCAATCGCTGACAGCCCAGTACTCCCAATGTGCGAGTTATACACACACACAAAGCATGAGTTACTACGAGCGTAAATTATTATTACTGTTCTCTTTATTAAATATACATCTTAAGAAACATTTTTTACAATATTTTATATAAAAACATATTTACAATATAAAATATTATAAAAAACTTAACCTAGGTTGCCACCGGCTGCGGGGATGGACCCAAGCTATCGGTGGTTAGGGCTGCAGAGTGAGGAACCTCCTGACAATACGTACCGTGTCAAGGAGTACAGCCTTTTGTATTTGACCCTTGACCTAACCTTTCAGCGAGAGCCTCTCTAGGTGTTGATCGAGGCTCTTGGCTAAAAGACCATTTGCCGAAACGACTATCGGTACAATAATGGTTGAATCCACATCCCACATGGCGGTAACCTCGTGAGCCAAGTCAAGGTACTTACTGAGCTTGTCCTTTTTGGCTTTCACAAGGTTCTCATCACGAGGTATGGTGATATCAACCAGTATTGCCCGGCGCTGGGATCGGTCGACGAACACGATATCAGGCTTATTGGCGACAATAGTCCCGTCCGTAATGATAGAGCGATCCCAGTAGAGCGTTGCATGACCATTTTCGAGTACTGGCGCAGGTGCGTACTTATAGTACGGCACCTCCGATTCAACAAAGACATATCCAAGAGCAAGTTGCTGGTGAATTATTCTGGCTACTTGGTTGTGTCTGTGCAAATACTCTCCGTTAGCAAGATAAGAACAACCAGAAATTGTTGGAGTGATTCACCTGGACGGCTGCATGCCCAACAGATGTCGACCGTACCGTCCCGTATTATTATTATTATCTTTATTTATTTTTTCTCATATAAATCTACATTTTTAAATATTTTATTATTTTTTATTTCTTTCTTTTTTTTCATATAAATTTACATTTTTAAATATTTTCTAAAAACAAAATAAATAAAACAATTAAAAATATAAAAAATAGGGGTCCGCCGTCATCGGGACCAGGGTCCAAGCTACCGGTGGTTAGGGCTCCAGAGACAGGAACCTCTTCACAATGCGTGCCGTATCGAGGAGAACTACCTTCTGAATCAGGCCCTTGATCCAGCCGCCTAACAAGAGCCTCATTAGATGTTAATCGAGGCTCTTGGCCATCAGGCCGTGGGCCGTAACAACAATCGGTACGATGACAGCCGAATCCACATTCCACATGTCGACAACCTCGTGTGCTAAGTCGAGATATTTGATTTGTTTCTCTTTCTCAGCTTTCACGAGATTATTATTATTATTCATTTTAAATTTTAAATTTCATTCTTTAGTTTACTTTCTTTCCTCGCATTATGTTTACGTTGGCTGGCCACAAGTCAGGCTCGTCCTAGTGTGGAAACCGCTGGCAACTTTATTCTTTTGGCATGTATAGTCTTGTTTTCTTGTAAACCCATTATGTTATTTACTTGTCAAATAGTATGTAAGTTTTAATGTTTAATATAGATTATTTCTATTTCTATTTTTATTACGCCATGAATTTTTTCGTGCCAGTGGCAAACGACAATTTTGCTACACGAATCCTCCATTTTGATCGGAGTGTGAGTTATGGGAAAAAACATGCAATTAACACACTGAGCACTCACACTAGCAGTCAACATCAAATTGATCCAAGCATACTAAAAGATCTTCATATTTAAATAAAATAAATCTATACTAATCTATACTAATATTATAAAGCTGAAGAGTTTGTTTGTTTGTTTGTTTGTTTGTTTGGTTGAACGCGCTAATCTCAGGAACTACTGGTTCGAATTGGAAAATTATTTTTGTATTCAATAGTCCATTTATTGAGGAAGGCTATAATCTATATTACATCACGCTATGACTAATAGGAGTGGAGCAGCAATGAAAAATGTTGCAAAAACGGGAAAATATTTACGCGGGTGAAACCGCGGGGTACAGCTAGTTTTTTTATTTAAATGATAAATGAAATGTATTTTTTTCATCTTTTCATCACAAGCTTAGGCATATGACTCCGCGCTACCTGATGCTAAGCACAAGCGGAATCCAGATACGAAGACCGCTGATGGAGCAGGATACTGCCTCACTAGCCTTCCTCGCCGTGCCGAACGCAAGTAGCATCTTATACCGCGCATACAGGATCCCATGTTGCAGAAAGGAGGTATAATTATTGTGATTGGTGTGTGTAAGTAAAATAAATATATTTAGCGGTGAGTGGCAGCCCTGGCGGCAGGATCCACCGGCACCGGTCCAAGGACGGCCGGTTCCCAATGTGACCCAATGCGCTACATACGGCTACATTCCGGGATCGGCGCGGACCGCCATTGTTGCATTAATCACCTTACTCCTTCCCTTTACGACTATAAGAGCGAGCAAAACGTATTGATAGAAATAATTATAGGTTTCTTTTTATATCCTCACGGGTTAGCAATTAGCCTTCATCTCACCTGATGTTGTGATGAAAGCCGAAGGATAAAGCGCACTTCACCCGGAATCCTCAACTACAGAGGCACTGTTAGTTGAAAGGTAGACCCCGAATAACTCTGGCAGTACTTGAGGGAAAGTACAGGGAGTTTTTAGTGGAAATGCCTTCTGCCCCTTGGGGGTGGGGGGGAGGGGTCGGGGAGATTCTATATACCTAACCATCTGCGTTTCCCCGGGCGCAGTGTTATACCCTAATGCATTTTCTTCTTTTTAACAAACTAGCTGACCGGCGGACTTCGTACCGCATTTTTTTTTTCTTTTTTTTAATATAGCCTATGTTACTCAGCGCTACTGTAGCATTCTAATGGTGAAAGAATTTTTGAAATTGGTCCAGTAGTTTTTGAGTTTATTCGTTGAAAACATACATACAAAAATACAAAGCTTTCCTCTTTATAATATTAGTATAGATACAGAAGTAGCCTCTTCTCAGCTTGTCGCCAAGAATACTATAATTTTGGGAGTTTTTAAATCAATTGCTTACAATGCTTTCAGAGCTCATAATCAATGTTTTTAAATGGAAAATTTCATTATTTGAATCTTTATGCAGCATTGAGAAATTAGATACAAATTATTGTAAAGGCGCGATGCACTTTTCAACTGTTTATACAATTTCCCACTTAAGTATACCAAACAGCAAAAACATTCTGAAAACAGTCTGAAACTAAATAAGAAGTGGTCTCATTGAATACGAATGTCCATTTCATAAATACACATCAGGAATCGATTTTGTAAGTTTTGCTTGAACAACGTGAAGTTAAAACGCAACCGGTGAAAAGTGTTTATAATAATGTTTTTAAAAAAACATGTCTTGTTACAATTATATAGATTCTTTTCTCACAGATGAATAACAAATCGTTGATATATTAGTAACACAGTTATTTAACACGTACCTATAGTTATTGTTTGTATAAAAAAGGTTTAGGAAACTTAACATTATAAGTACCCGTAATTTACTCATTCTAATAACTAGCTGTGCCCCGCGGTTTCACCCGCGTTAATTAGCGAACAATCTATATATTTTCCCGTTTTTGCAACATTTTTCATTGCTGCTCCACTCCTATTAGTCATAGCGTGATGTAATATAGCCTATAGCCTTCCTCAATAAATGGACTATTCAACACAAAAATATTTTTTAAATTCGAACCAGTAGTTCCTGAGATTAGCGCGTTCAACCAAACAAACCAACTCTTCAGCTTTATAATATTAATATAGATTTTTGGATGCTCGATGGCGCAGTGGTTAGCGCGCTCGGTGTGCGATTGCTGAAGTTAAGCAACTTTGGCAAAGGCCGGTCATCGGATGGGTGACCAAAAATGTATCATCTCGTGCTCCTCCGTGCTTCGGAAGGCACGTTAAGCCCGTTCGTCCCTGCTGCATTAGCAGTTGTTAACAACCACCAATCCGCACTGGGCCCGCGTGGTGGTTTATGGCCCGTTCTCCCCATCCATCCATAGGGAAGGTAGGTAGGTATGTACCTATAGTTAGTTACTTATTTATATATGTACTTATCTTTCTATTTGTTAATAATAATAATAAAACTTTATTTGCTAAAAACATGGTAATATGGTCTTAGTACACTTTAAAGGTTATTATGTTATTGTTATAAATATGTTATTGTATACGAATGTGAGTAGAACGTAGTAGCTATAGCGATATATTTATAATTAATTATGACTTGTCTTGTCGTTAGAAAAACATTTATTTACTGCTTGCAGTAAATAAATGTTGCAGTACCTATATATAATGTGTCGATGATGAATAATTTTTGTAGGTATTTATTTCACAAAATCAATAGCTCTTCAATATACATCATGCCCTATGAAATGAATTTTCATAATAAACCCAAAGCTTTTAGCACAACAAATACCCGTAGCGTCAAATCTTACCGGTGCACGCGAGAAATATAATTCAAGGCAGAATCCCACATAATCCCCATTAGTGCACATCGCAAAAGGTCCGCGTCCATCGGGCCTCTCCCTTGCACACTCACAAAAAACGAGTACCTAACGCACCAAGCGCAATCTCGTGCATTCCATATCCTCACATACGCCGCACTTTTTACGGCACAACATTGAAATACCACCTTACGGCAATTCAAAATAAGAATCAGAATCAAAGTGGAGGCAGGCATCTTTTTTTTTTCTAACACCAAGTGCGAAGGGTCTCGGCAATTCGGCCAGTGTTAATATAAATAACAATAACAAGTCGGGCCGGTCGATCTTAGGAACCTTTTAAAACATTGAACGGCTTTGACAGATGATGCAGTACGGCTCGTTGTCTTCGCCTCGTCGCTCTCAGAATTTGAAATTAACTAACATTTTTATTGCCAACACTAAAAATTACATTTTAAACAAGCAGGTTTTATTGCTTTATCAGTGCAGATGATATGGATAATAACTTGTGATACTGTGGCAATAAATTGTAGATTTTAATTAGACGTCGAGTTGTTGTTGTTGTAGGTATTTTTTGTGTCTGACACTTAGTATTTTCTCGATTGCGCTGTTTTAGAATATCATCTACGTAACTAAATTCATTTCTGTAATCGCTTATCTCTCGTACGAGTACAAAAGCGAAATGCTCTACTGACTGACTGACTTATTAGTTAACTTATAAAGCCTTACAAGCTTGTGGCAATTAAGTTTCTATAGGAAATACCTAAGTGAACGCTAATTAACGTTTTTATTTTTATTTCAGTTCACAGATAAACTCCTTTATAAGATTTTGATGTCTAAACTTTAAAGGTGCAATGCAAAACCAACAACTGTCGAGTCCTTTCAATTCTATTTGTATTTTAATATCGTTCAATCTTAAAATTTCGATGCATTAATCTCAGCAAGATCTCTGATACAACATCTATGGGAGTCAACGTTCCCATTACAAATAAAGGATGGTGATAAAAAGTAGCAGTAATTTCTATGCGGATTTCTATGATTCTCAGGAACTCGATTTAAAAGGTTATTTAATTTAATAAATGCCTGTGTTTATTACATGTTAAAGGTGCGTAGGCGTCTAAATGACTACTCTGCTCGTCGCTTAATCGACTGTCGCTTCCTAGACTTGCCTAATAAGATACGAGTACGCTCGGGCAGGTTCGTCTAGATATCAAAGATGACACTCTCGACTTACTTTTCTGATCCCACGGCTGGGTGTTCACATTGCACAATGCTTATTAAGACACAGTGCTTCATGCGCTCAATCGGAACCAATTTTTGAATCGTTCGTACTTATTGACTATTAACTACGGAATTTATTGTAATAGGCAAAAGGTAAATTTTTATTCTATAAGCAGAAAGAACCCTTTTATTTCATCTGATGGTAATTAGTGGTACTTAGATGAATGCGCACTTCTACAATCAAATCCTACTTCAACTGCTGAGGAACTGGCAGATTTATAACTAGCTGTCGGAAAACAACAATGTTACTAGCATTGTAGACTTTAAGGTGGTTCATAGAAACCTTATCTCTCTAACACTTTGAATATGAAACAGCTTACAAATAACAATTCAGCCTCACAGATCAGCGTAACGTCTTAGATTTTTTGCGTGATCCCACTAACAGAGTGCTCGTACGTACTACGTATCTTATCTTATCTTAGTGGGGCCTGCTAAGGTTTCCCTCTTGCAGTAACACTTCGACCCATCGGGATCTTTTGTGCAACCCCGTCCTTTCACTCTTCTTCCTCTGTAAAGATAGATGCCATAATTTGGCCACGTCCTTAAGAGCGAAGAGCCTGTATTCCTCTGGTTTCGGATAAGCCGACCCCAGGAGTCCCATTCTTTTCCTAGCCAGAGAGTAACAGTCACACAGTAGGTGCTGCATTGACTCCGTTTCCTCTCCACATGCCCTACATAAGCTGTTTGTTGATAGATGCATTCTGTGGAGCATTTGTTTTGTGGCATAGTGCCCTGTCAAGGCACCGATGGTTAATCGGGCCTGTCTTCTACTGCCTCCGCATATGAACTTACTCCGTCCTAAGGCGTTTTCACCTAGGAAGGATTTGGAGTGTTTCATACCCGGCTGCTCCTTCCTACGTACTACGTAACCTAATTCATCGTTCTTTCATCATTCAACTGACATCCTTAGAAAAGATGGTGGTAGGCAGGAAACTTACAGAAGGCCAACCAATTAGAGGAGAACTATAGAAACCCGATGAGCAGCTCGAAGGCGCAGTGGTTAACGCGCCAGGTCTGCGAGTGCTGAGGTTAAGCAACTTTTGCAAAGGCCGGTCATCGGATGGGTGACCAAAAATGTATCATCTCGAGCTTCTTCGTGCTTCGGAAGGCACGTAAAGCCGTTGGTCCCGGCTGCATTAGCAGTCGTTAACAACCACCAATCCGCACTGGGCCCGCGTGGTGGTTTTATGGCCTGTTCTCCCTATCCTTCCATAGGGAAGGCTCGTGCCCCAGCAGTGGGGACATAAAAATGAGCTGATGATGATGATGATGATGATAGAAACCCATGCACCGCTGGGAAATGCACCTCTTGATCTAAAGTCGGTGGTCTAGAATGACGTGAAGGTAGATTTTCAAGCTCATTGACACAGAACTTTGAATGTAACTTCTCGTAATCGTCACGTTATACCTCTACGCCAATTTCAAAGGATTTGATTCACGCATCTAATTGATCAGCTTTGTTGCGAAATGATCTTGAAACTATTGCGGTCCAGTAAATTATAATGAACCTCTTATCTGTCAAATTGAAATCAAAATTCTCACGGTAGTCATTGATACAATGTATCATCGTTACGAAGTCTAGCCGTTAAAAGCATCTTAGGTAATAGATATTTATTAAATAAATTTTCAACTAGACATTATCGATCAACTATAAACGAACACTGTTAGTTTACGTAATATGCATGCAGATTGTGAGTTTATATTTCTGTCACCGAAAATGGGATAAAAAAAACTACTGAAGTTTACAAGTTTGTTTTGTGTTAACTAACATCTTTAACAGCTTCTTAAAGAAAACCTATCAAAAGGTTTAATGTTAAATGCATAGTAACGGTGTCCTAGGTATCTTTAGTACCCGACGTTCTTAGAAAATAACGCCGACTGACGTTTCAACCGAGTTGCACCGGCCAAAAGTCACAGGCTGACTCTGCAGTTTGCATTAAGCCCTGTCAAATATTTTATTTAAAATAAAATGCAAAAGTTCAAAAGTAAGCCTTTATAATGAATATGTATAGATTTTAACTATTTTAAGCCACCAGTCTCGTGATAACTAGTCCACGCTACTAATCACCTATAAGATGGAACTTTCCTTGGAATCGTTAATGTAAACAAGACTGTCTCTTGACGCGGATAACGGGCTTAGTTATAATAGTAAATTTGCGCCCGCGCATCTTTGCGTATAAATTAAATGGACGACACAATCGCAGGCGGGTCACATGCACCTTATGTTGTTACGCTAAAGATG
The DNA here is from genome assembly GCA_963082485.1 of Eudonia mercurella. NCBI lineage: Eukaryota > Metazoa > Arthropoda > Insecta > Lepidoptera > Crambidae > Eudonia > Eudonia mercurella. Next base: position 22,114,466 of record OY720024.1, on the reverse strand, counting down.
ATAGTGCAACGAATTTCCCAACCGACAGATGTCCGTGCGTGTATTCGTCTAATGGCGTCCAATTAACATAAAATGACGATAATCTTTAACAATTGCTGAGGCGTCGCAATCAAAATGTCCACGTTTGGTGATTTCAAGTAATAGACACGTGCAATGGCCACCGGCCACGGACCGGTTTGGACAATACTTTTGCGGTTCATTAGCGGTTTTATTAGATAAAGCATGCGGCTTCGCTCGCAAAATAATTTTGTACATTCTCTAGATGCTTTGGATTAAACAAATAAGTAACGAACTTATGTGGATTTTTAACATTTTATTAACTACGATGTCGTCTTAATTCTGGACAAAGGTTTTTTTCAAATCCAGTTTATACGTCTTGATATGTAGCGGTTTCTCAATAACGACTTTAAAAAAAAGATTATCTTCATTTGTATAAATATTCTTTATAAATAAGATACAAAGTGACTTAAGAATAAACCGACAAAAATGCTTAATATACCCATGACATTTGTAATTAAATATGTACTTGTATATTTGAGAAGCTAAATAAGATTTATTAGCCAGATGTTAGATGAATTAAAAAACATGACGGGTCTTTGACGTAGAATTATAAATATACATAATACAAAACATGTATATACATAGCCAGAATAACTTGTTCAACATAAGCATCTCCGAGTATTATCTAATTAGAATTTTATTGAGAATCCTAATTAGTATTACACAATACATAAATTATGTTGAGTCCGACGACGCGCGGTTCCCAAGCCTCGCCTCCAAGTCCAAACTGGTACGGTGAGAGCCGTAAATGAATCAAATGTGTTTAATGCAATAATTGCTTGTTAAGATGCATCGCCTGACTCAGAAACACGTTTTAAAAGCGACATTCGACATAAGTAGTAACTCTTAACGTAAACATTAATTGGTGAGTTCGGCAATTTTTGCAGCAATATAAATTAAATTATGTAGGTATTCCGCAAAAATGGTGAGACCAGAAAAATATGAACATAAATTATCGCCACTCAACAATTGACCAATAATCTCATACTACTTGAAATATATTTTTTTTATTATACTTATTTGCTGGCAACGCGATCGCTTTGCTTATATAACAACAATATTATTATTTCCTTATGTAAATAAGTACTAAATATTAATATTTGGGTTGTATTTAATCGATCACCAAAGTAACCTAACGTAACCCACAAAAATACTAAGTTAGCACCTAAAAATACAAAGTTAGCACCTAAAACTACATTTAGATGCTAACTTACCATTTTAGGTGCTAGCCTACTATTTTTTTGTGGATTAATTTATTATTTCTCTTAATATCCGTACCGAACCCTTCGGAGAATGTATAGTAGGGCACGGGGACGCGCACTAGTGCGCGATGCCGTTCCCTCTAGAAAACCTCCGAAGGTGATTCGTTTCACACGGCTTGAGGGACCCTTTATGTTCCTCGCCGCCCCCAAAGAGCCCGGTGAAGCTGAAAATGCCGTCTGAAGCAATCAGAAAGCTCTCTCAAAAAAAAAAAATCTTAATATTTATTAAGAAGCTAAACGATATGGTCCATCCAATTTTGGGCGTATTTCACACATCTACAGATTGTTAGTTATTAGAAACACACATTTTATGAATGCACCCGCATCAACGACGACATTGTATACCTACCAGTAATGTTTGGTCACCCATCCAAAAACCGGCTCTAGCGAAAGTTGTTTAGCTTGTGCGAACGCGTAAATTACTTTTTTACGGTAAAGTAAATTATTTGAAAGTCGCGAATCGGCCTCTCGTCCATTTATTCGAATGAGACGCTGCTTCCGGTGCTTTATTAATTTTTGCTATAATTCAATGTATCTTCATTTAGCTCCGGATTAGCATACCAGTCGGTACAATATCGTATGCAGTTTACGTAAGTGGTACCACCGCACCGGTCCTACTACAGGTTTTTTTTTGTGTACTATTAGCCGACATGTAGTGTAAGTAATGATAGCAAAATTGATTCTTAAAAAGTGACGTAGTTTTATTTATGGTTTCTAGATAAGCAGCATACGACAATACGGCCCGCCTGATAGAAAACGGCCACCTACAGCGTTTACAGATACTTGCAATTTGCAATGCCAGGGTAATTGCTGGCGCATAGCTAACTCTGCAAAAACCACTTTATTATTTTCTTGAAAAGCCTTTGGGAAGACCTTGGCAAGGCAAGTTAGCAGGAGTAAATTTTGTTCAGAACCACATTTTGTTTGGTATATTTCATTCCACGATTCGGTTCTTAGGTGTGAGGATTCGACCTGTGCCAATGATGACCAGTGCAAAGGTAGAGGTGGTTACTGGATTTCAAATCCATCAAATTATAACAGAGAAAAATGGGATACAGCTCCAGACACATACATACGCTTAATCTCGCAATGATAAAATAAATTTGTGAAAATTATTACTTGTTTATAGCTTTTAAATTAAAAGTGAAAACGAGTCGAGTTTCGGTAGTAGCCAGTTCATACTTTAGACCAGTTTAATGTTTTATAGTGTTATCCTAGATTCGAGCGGTCGATTAGAGCAGTATTGGTTTCATCATTGAGATTTCCATTCTTTGATTATTACATTTCTCATTATCATAATGTGGCAATTCCACAAAATATATATCGATACATTTGCTTTGACTTGAAGATGCCGCCAGTTGTCGTATCTTAACCTTATTTATATGAACTGTAAATGTGAGTATGATTTGGTCTGCCCGCTTCTGGTGGTAGGAGGTCCATTACAGTAAACAAGATAGTTTTAAGATCACTTATGGACGCAGTGCTTTTAACTACTTCGACTGATCTTTAGGTCCAAGGTATGTCAAAGGATTATGTTTTTGTTATTCTTTATCGAGGAAGCGATTAGTCTTTATCCCACGTGATAATAAGTGACGATAAGGCCAAACCTAAAAGAGCTTTTCAAGCCGCCAATCATGCAATTGGAAATAGCATTATTGGTACATTATGGCTGTTGAGTTTCCTATAAAAAAATATAAAAAATAAGGATTTCTAAACACGAGATATTTTTTCCAGAGTAGCTTCTGCGTTAAGGAGAGGCTGGGGAGTATCACAAAACCCGGGGTGCCCCGGTGTATGCGTATAAAAACAAGTTAAGACATACTATTTGAAAAAAGACAAAGTGTCGAAAAACAATATTTGCGTAAAATTATATTATGTAAATAATCAGACATACTGCTTCTAAAAAGTAATCTTCCCAAACTGCAAAGCATTCGTCGGCATCATCAGTTAATAGCTAACTTGTATTCCTTCAATATCCCCATTGATAACATAGGCATTCCACACCGCAAAATTCCCACAAGGGAATTTTAATTATTACAATATTGCACTACAAATAAAGAGGTGGAGCAGTTAAAAAGTATGACTGTCATGTCTGACTTCAAGTAGGTCACGCGGGGTGTTTTCAATATTTTTTTCACGTGGCCGGGCTGGCAGCGGCCCGCGCATAGACAATGCCCGCCATTATGCCGCGACAGTGCGCTCATTACCGTTTTTGCGCGCGCGTCTGGATATGATTTAGGGTTGACGCAATGTGAGTACGAATTTTTCGCAATATATTTAGCAATTATCAACAACAAAAACAATAAAGTGAAAGTTGAGCAATTCTCTTTTACCTCTCACCTTGAGTTACTTTCTTTTTGAATTTAATTTAATGTTATGTTATAATTTCACAGGCAAAAAACATTTTTAACCCGATTATTATGTTAATTTAATTTAATTATAACATTTGTATATTTTGATAAAGGTGGAAATGTAGTGGTACCAAAATGACATGAACATCTATAAACGTAAAACTAACCTATGTTCTGTTCAATTCTATTATTTTATTATTAAGTGGCAGCCCTAGCCCGCTTTTGTGAAGACGCGTCTACCTGTGCCTATCGCAGCATCGGCCGCTGTTAAAATGGGTAATGTGTTTATAACTTTTTGCGTTGGCTGCATTGTCGGCTGCTCTAATTCGATTTCCAAATGGTTCACCCGTAATCTGTGGTTTAGTTTTTCCGTGAATCTGGAATGGCGGGTTCAACTCTGCCGATTCGCATTTGTTGCAGCTTTTGTCTATGTCAAACTTGAATTTGCAACATTTCCCATTATTGCGATATATGCTGGGTTATAATGCTTTTTAAATATTGTTTAAAAGCAGCATAACCCACCTTTTTTATTGTTATTTATGTAACTAAGATTAATAGTTTTATAATTATAAATACATAATTGTAATTATAATAATAGATATATTTGTATTGGTTCGAATCCCGTTCGTAAAATTTTTTCGCCACTTTTCCAATCTAATCACTCACTTTTCAAATTAATGGTTTATGGTTTAAAGACATTTATTCTCATAAAGACATATTCTACATCACTTACATGAGAACTTAATTATAAAAAAATAGATACATTACATTCGTTGTCATAGGAACCAATTTATACTAACAAAACAGAACAAGTTTACCACACTCAAGAAAAAACATTTCATTTTAAAGTTTAATAATTTGCAATGACGTGTTTGGCTAATAACTTTTTGAATACGTCGAAGGAGTTAGTGTTTTTTATATCTGAGGGTATCTTGTTAAAAAGGCTATATATACTACTCAAAACAAAATAAGGGCCACGAGGTATTTTGTCTGTACCATGAAAATAATAAAACCAATATTAATTTTTTTGTCTCCATAACGAAAACTAATGTTGTTTTTACCGTGTAGACCAATAAATTTATTCCAATAATAATGATTAAAAAGTTTATTTGCTTTTGAAAGAAAAAACACATTTAAGGTTAAAAATAAAAACAATGTAAAGTTACTGAAAACAAAAGAAAATACTCCATGCTCATCTTTTAGTAACGGGTATGCCCCCCTCGTTTCGTTACGCAATCCTGAAGCCTGGAGTGCATGCTCTCAATCAAATGCTTGACATTTTCCATTGGAATCTCTTCCCAGGCTCTTTTAACAGCGTTGATGAGTTGCTGTTGGTTGTGGATTTCCTGATCACCGTCTCTAACTCTTCGTTTCAACTGATTCCACATGTGCTCTATTGGATTTAAGTCCGGACTGTTCGCCGGCCACGGCAAGACTTGAATTTGAGACGCTTCCAGTACAAACCGAGTGGCTTGAGCCGTTTGTGCACGAGCATTGTCTTGCATTAAGATGAATCCAGGACCCGCTCGCTGGGCAAATGGGATCACATGTGGTCTGACGACTTCCTCAATATACCGCTGAGCAGTAACAGTACCCTCATTTAAAATAGCGAGCTCAGTTTTGCCGTGTAAGCTTATCCCGCCCCAAATCATTACATTTGGACCACCAAAACGATCGACTTCATGGATGCAGGCTTCTGAAAATCTCTCGCCGCGTCTTCTCCATACTCTAATACGCCGATCGTCGTTAAAAAATTTAACTTTGCATTCGTCTGTGAAGAGCACCATGCCCCATTGGTTTATGTCCCAGTCCAAATGTTGACGGGAAAATCTTAAACGATTTGCACGATGATTTCTGGTTAATGGAATACGGACAACTCGCCTTCTTGATGCCTGCTGGTCTTCATGCAATCGATTACGAATAGTTTGGTCACTGACACGAGTACCCGTTGTGAGCCGTAAACGATTTTGCAGCTTGCGGGCCGTCGTTGTGCGATCTCGGCGCGCACTTAATCGAATGTAACGATCCTCTTGAGCTGTTGTAATGCGAACTCTGCCCGAACCAGGTCTTCTTCTAACACTGCCGGTCTCTTGGAAACGATTCCATAGATTTTGAATAGCCCTTCGAGAAAATCCCAATTGCAAACCCACAGATCGCTGCGAATGACCTTCTTCAATCATTGTAACGGCTCTGGTTGCTGTCAGCGAGTCCATATGACGCCTGCGTGCTTGTGGCATATTGCAAAAGATGTTTCTGACTCGAGATATCAATGAACTCTGATAATTTCTAATAAACCAAGACGCTAAGGAAAGCAAAACGTCAAAGAAAATGCAATCAAAATTTTCAAAAATAATTTTAAATCAAATTTTATTTAAAATTGTTGCCAGCATTAGATGAATACTACAATATTAAAAAGTTTAGGTATCAAAGAGTTTGTATACTCAATATTTTAGTACTTTCAATATGTAAATGTTTAATAATATACACCAAAATGAAAAAATACCTCGTGGCCCTTATTTTGTTTTGAGTAGTATATTATAGGCTAATAATTTTGCTATTACTAAATACATAATTGTCTTTCTATCTAACAGTGTTCAAATGTTAACAAGCTGGATTTAACGACGCACAAATCGTTTAAACTTTTTGGAAAATGTTACAAAGATAAAAGTTGCATTGAGTATCCGATTTTTTTATAAACAAATGTAATGTTAGCCATAACTCTATCGAACAGGTATACCGAGCAGACGCGGACACCTCTCGGCATAAAAAACATTTTTAAGAATAATGTCGAGCGCGGCCCACGCACACAGGCGCAGTTAATACGCGTAATAAAATAAATTTCCTATATAAATTCGGTTGGGTCGTGTTTTTTTGTCAATTAAAAATTACTTGTGAACCTCTCGAGCAGGTACTCGACAGTCTTAGTAGCCATAGCACACGTTTTTGTTTCTCACTCTGTTATGTTACGTCAGAGGGAGATGGATAGTAGTATGAGTTCGGAAATATCCTTGTTAGATTCCAATAATGCAATGATGAGCATGTGAAACAATGCGCACGGATGAAAAGCGGGAATTCTACTTGTGTATTTAGTTGTACTGGTAATATCAGGTCAAAAGTTGTATGTTTTAAATATTTAAATAATTCGCGAATGCTAACTTAATTTACAATTCGACTTTTAGTAGAGGGCACGGATGAGAATCCTGCTCGTGTACTATTTAACACTTTTCCTTTATTTAAGTTAGCAAAATATAATAAAATATATAACCTCAAAAACTTCTAATAACCTTCGCTAAAATTATGCATTGTCCGTACACACAACGGTCCGTGCACGGGCGGTAACGGATACACATACATAATGTGTTCATCACGGAAACAACATGCCCTCACCAGGAAACTAAGATGGGATTTTTGGGCAATTCGAGCCAACACTTTACACCAGATGGCTGTCATACTATTATTACCATAACTACTTTAAATTACTTACAATAGTGCCTAGCAGATTATTTGTTTTAGTACCTATTAGGTATAACTTTCCGTTTTGAGGTTTCTGTTCCTTTTTAAGATTTTACAACTTTAAGATATTCAGGAATTAATGAAACCGGCTCATATCAAGTAAAGTAAACAAAACTAATTAAGTTTTACCTAAACATAACTCTTTTGTTCCATGAAGTACCTAATAAATAAATACATAAACCAAAAAAAGACCATATAAAATATTTGGTGCTATAAAAACGTTCAAAGGCCCGCGTACCAGCGAATTACTCTAAGTCACACAGGTAGAAACTTTATGAGCACTGAACATACGAAGCCAATTAACTTCAGGTACCTGAGCGTGCGCGTACGCACGCCGCGCCCGTGTGTGCGTGCGTAGTGCACACACGTCAGTAGTATATGTCCGACACTGCACTATCTTCCCTCTTCCGATCTGCTAATGCTGACATTGGCAGATTCATTACACACGCACGCTAGGATAGATCCAAAATACCGTTCTTGTTACCGGTCACTAAACATGTACTTGAGAACAATTTTGTTTCATTTAAACTTTTACAATTGTTCCATTATCTCAACTTTTTTATAGTTAAAGCCCCACACCCGACTTCAATAGACCTTTAAAACTGATATGCGTATCTAGGTAATTAATAATATGATTTCAATATTATTTCTTGCTATTTAGAGAGTTCGGTCCACAATTTACTTAGATAAGATAGTGGTAGCTAGCAAGACAGACTTAGAACAAGCTCCTACTAGAAATTTGAACAGGGACCTTCAGGCCTAATCAGTAGACCGCAGAGGTTAACACAATTGTAATTTGTGTAAAAGCGAAACAGCGTGTAATTTGGATGAACAGACATATGAGGCGCCTTTAGAATCTGTCACTGGTGAGTAAAAATCTATAAACGTCCCATTGCTTAGGCCTGATTCATTTACACTATTGCATAATCATTATTATGCAATAGTGTAAATGAATCAGGGGAAATGTTACAAATGAGGAGCTCGATGGCGCAGTGGTTAACGCGCCCAGTCTGATCTTTGGCAAAGGCCGGTCATCGGATGGGTGACTAAAAATGTATCATCTTGAGCTCCTCCGTGCTTCGAAAGGCACGTAAAGCCGTTGGTCCCAGCTACATTAGCAGTCGTTAACAACCACCAATCCTGGCCTGCCTGGAGGTTCATGGCCTGTTCTCCCTATCGATCCATAGGGAAGGCTCGTGCCCCAGCAGTGAGGACATAAAATGAGCTGATGATGATGATGAGACATAGACGCGGGTGGACAGTGACAGCCTACTCACCGCTCTACACTATGGCGGCTTAGGTGTGCGTTTGCGCAAACACGGGGGTGTAAATGTAGCATTGGGGTTACCAACATAAATACATAAAATTATATCAAGATAAATCGACGCGGTATAATGGAATTCGGAATTTATGTCGGCTTCCATTTTTTACAACGCAGGTATTAAGTGATTTCGGTTTGTGATCAGTGATCACTTCACACGAAGTGCTATTTTTAAGTTAGAAACAATTTCTGAGAGCACTTTGTCATAGAATTAGAAAATTATTTATTTATTATTTGGACAGTCAACTAAAACATATACTAGCAAAAACAATGAAACTGTTACAAACATAAGCCTTATCTAAGCATAGTTTTCAATTAAAGACAGCCACGGCATGCGTTGTGGACTTATTAAATTATAACTTATAAAATTAAATCGGTCAACTAGGTTGTAGTTTTTTTAATTGAAGTAAAAAAACTCCAACGATCTTTTTATTATAATTCAATAAATAGATAACATGTTAATGCATATGCATATGCATAAGAAGTGAAATAGCTTTGATCACCTACCATTTCCTTTTTTTCTAAGAGTTGCAATATTATTTCACTTAAGTCAAAGTTAGGTAACTTAATTAAGAGTACAAAAGAGTTATAATTAATAAAACTTAAGAAGTTTTTTGTGAAGCTTAAGCAACTTGACCATAAAGGTTGACATTTACTATTCCATTAATACCTACTATTTTTAGGTATTGTAATGTTACATAGTTATTTATTATTTTGGTTTCTATTATCAGCAACACTTTAGCTCAGTAAGAATATGTCAGGAAAAAATAGAATAAACAATTGATTCGTTGACCTCTTTAAACAACCTGATGACTTAAAAAAAACTTATAACGTAAAAAGAAATTGCTCACATATAAATAGTATTTAATTTGATTTGAACGACCAAATTGACCGGACGAAAGTGCTCTCACTGGTTACAATGAGAAGCCACAAAAAACGTAATCCCTAGTGAAATGGCATAAAAACACCAAACAAAAAATGATGCAAAAAATCAAAATGGCGTAAGACGTCGGCGGCTACCGACGCATTATACTTTTAGTGACGGTATTGTTCTGCGACATGTGCGTCGCATTTGTTTTGTGTCAGTATTGCACTCAGTAACTATATATTTAATGGCTCATAATAAGTAGACTAGACTACTATTGTAATAAGCGAGCCGACTGCAATACTCGTAGGGTAGAGTGACACCAGTGTTCGACAAGAACCAGTCATCGACAGGAACCATTCATCGACATTTTTTTTTCATTTAACCATTTAAAAAAGGGATCAGCAAAATATTTTAGTCTTAAGCAACGATTGAATAGAGGCCACCTGCTTCCTAGCCGTCATCGTCATCCCGTTTCAATGACAATCATTGTTATTTTTTGGCGACGAAAACTATGTCGACCACTGGGCTTTAAGTGTCGAACACTGGTGGCTACTCTATATAGAGATACACAAGTAAAATAAGTTTTCAGTCAAATGTTTTCTACACTGTGTTAGGTATATTAGATAAGAGAACATATTATTTTATTATTGTAATTTGTTTTTAATTCTTAAATGTTTGGTAGAAGCTAGACCATTCATATTTTATATGCTACGTAGAAGTAAATAACCATTACGTGGGTTTGACATATACCTACAATGAAATCGATTAGTAGTATAGACATTAAGGACACTGTTAACCTATGCAGGTTATGATCAAATCGAAATATAGGTAATATACAAGCTGACCCGGCGGACTTCGTACCGCATTTCTTTTTTTTCTTTTTTTTTAATATAGCCTATAATACTCAGCGCTAATGTAGCATTCTAATGGTAAAAGAATTTTTTAAATCGGTCCAGTAGTTTTTGAGTTTATTCGTTGCAAACATACATAAAAAAATACAAAGCTTTCCTCTTTATAATATTAGTACCTATAGATATAACGGCAACCATACCTATATTTAGAACAAAAATAGAATTAATGACAAACTATCATTAAAAAAATCTATTGATTAACTAGATACTAATGATTGACGGAGGTATTAATAGCAACCAACTCTATATTTGGCCAACCTTAAGGGTAATGACCACTATATACGAGTAATACGAGCGAGATAAAAGTTTGTTACGTCGGTCAGCAAGCTTCCCTGCTAAATATCACATAAAGTGCGCACGACAGTCGAGCGCGAATGTCCGACGGTGCAATTACCGACCTATCCCGAAATGTATGCGAACGGCTCAAATAATAGGGCGCCATTACTGATTTACGACCGCCCTGTTATTCTAAGAACACGAATAAACGGGTCAGGTGAAAAAAAACCTACTTGTTTTAATGTAATCGCGTGCAGCGCCGCCGGTGCCGCGTCATGACTCATTTATAGTGTAATCGACGTGATTCAGTGACTAGACGCGAAAAAAATTGAAACATCAAGTGTCGAAGGCCGCGGCGGCTTGCGCTTGCGGCAATTAAAAATAATTAGGGAGCCAAAATGGCGTCTTCTCGGAAGGATCGGTGGGTACATAAATTTACATATGGCGCGCTTAACTCTAAGTATAAACTAAATCAGCCGCGATTAGGGGCAATAGTGATTGAAAAGGGTAAAAGAACCGGCTCGTTTTGATTCCGACCTCTTTTTATTTATCGTTCCAAACTCAAATACCTTTGTCCGTTGATTGCGGCGGTCATGCGACCGTCCATTAAACACGGCCGTTTTGTTTTAAATTATTGTTAATTGATGGTTAATCGGAATAGATGACCCGTTGGTTCGTCCGAGTGTAATGTACCTACCTACCTACATGCTTTGAAAGCGACTTTTCGGTATTTTTAGAACTGTAATTTATCGAAGAGTCGTTATAGAGAGCTATTTATAAAAAAAGCAAGTAATGAAGCTTACGTGTTTAATTAATTAACATTGATTTTCTATTTTAAATGGAAATCATTAAAGAAGGTGCTCAGTATATTTGGTATCGTACCTCCAATCACCCAGAAGCGAGCGTAATCATGCCCTCGCAATGTCCGCCCTTACCGGCAACAAGATCAAAACACAAGCGCGTGAGTCACTCGGCCACTGGGTCGCTGTGAACTGCATTCTTATCAAACTGGTCGAAATGATCCGTTTTTCGTCCAATGCCAAAGCTATACTATACTCAAGCTAAGATACATTTGTAAAGCGTTTTGTCCACCTTATCAATTTATCATTTTGGATGCTTGTTTATGCCGAGCTATAATAAAAATAAATTGCCACATATAAGTACTTGTGTTCGTAAATAAATAAAAAAATATATAAAAAAATGTTTTTGAGCTGGATAAACTATCACGGGAAACAGGTGTTCATTGAAGCGAACGAAATCGCGAGCGGGGCACTAGTATTAATATAAATTAAGTTATTCTGCATCTTACATCTACATGTTATTGTGTTTTTGTAATTTGTTCGCAACAAAATTTGCATTAAAAATTATTTAAACATTTTTTTTTATTCTGCATCCGGTTTATTAGGTGAAGTAAAGAGACGCAAGAAAGTGCGAGAAGGAACGTGGTACCGTACGTTCCTTTTCGCACTATCGAGTTGCGAAGTCGGGACCCTGCGCGGGTTTGGATGAGATTACTTACGCTGTGCGCAGGGTTGTCTAGTCTTGTAGATCCAACCGGTATGATTGGTACTGGATAGCATAAAGTTCGTGGAAATAGGAGAGTTTGAACATTTATTAAATCTACTTTTACTGAATCACAAATGCACCATCATCATCATCATCATCATCAGCTCATTTATGTCCCCACTGCTGGGGCACGAGCCTTCCCTATGGATGGATAGGGAGAACGGGCCATAAACCACCACGCGGGCCCAGTGCGGGTTGGTGGTTGTTAACGACTGCTAATGCAGCCGGGACCAACGGCTTAACGTGCCTTCCGAAGCACGGAGGAGCTCGAGATGATACGTTTTTTTTGGTCACCCATCCGATGACCGGCCTTTGCGAAAGTTGCTTAACCTCAGCACTCGCAGACCGGGCGCGTTAACCACTGCGCCATCGAGCTCCTCCTCCACAAATGCACAATTCTTCTTATTTACTTCTAACTTATAAAAAATGCTATTTCTCACGTCGATACGTTTCGGCGTGATTTATAGGAGTATAGTTTGAGGGCATAATACAATGATCCTGATGGCATATAATTTTTTAACACCGAATTTTACGCAGATGAAATTACAGCAGCTTCTGAAATCAATCGCTGGGCGCTGGAATACAAGCTTTACGAATTACACGATGCCCACGGAGAGATTCATTCACGAGAAGTTATAAGTAATACGCTAAGTTTTCCTCCTTCGTTTGTAAATTTGTCGAGTGTTTAAAAATAATATTTGCGGACAAGCATTTACGACTTATATTGAAGTAAATCATTTTAAAGATAACTTTCATTACTTACTACTTACTGAAATGAGTCAATAACAACTTTCTGAAATATTTCACGTATATGTAAGACTAGCTTTTGTTCGCGGCTTTGCTCACGTGGGCTTCACGACTTGTGTTTATTCGTAATCTAAATAATAAAATCATAAGTGAATAAGTAATAAGAGTTAGACAACTAAACATGTCACGAAATTTCAACATTAAGATTTAAATTTTGTATCATTAAAAAACCCATCCATGCGAGCTAGAATTAGTAAAAAGTGTCTAACACAAGACAACGTAATAAAGACCACTCTGTATAAGTAATGTTGGTCCGTTTTGCCATCCCCTACTTAAGTTTAATTTTAATTACTTAAGTTTATAACAATTTACCCAAAAGAAACTATCTTTCCTTTTTTACTCCTCTAAAAAAAATAAACAAAATTCCTGAAACACGTCATTCTTTATTTCTTTTCAAAAAGCCAAATACCAATTTTCATGTATTTTACTTCAAAACTGACGGACTTTCATAAAAACTTTCACCCCCCATTTGACCCCCTTTAGGGTATGATTTCCGTAAAATCCTTTCTTAGTGGCTGGTTACGTTACTCAATTAACCTACCGTCCAAATTTCATCTAGTTAGCTCCAAATATAACTTGTCATAGCGACTATATAAGATGGGATAAGAAATAATCTTCCAGCAAGTCCCTGTTCCGGTAGCTCTATTGCAATCCGGCAGTTCTAAGCAAAAAAAACTTGATAGCGTAGTTGGAAATTTTATTTGAGGAAATTACTTTTTCGAATAGACGGTATTTATTCCATTTTTAAAGCGATTATATACCTTATAAGTATTGTATATTGATTAGATCCCCAATCACACAACCTACATGAATATAAATAAAATCTTCTAGATATTCGCACTCAAGCGTACCACAACTAAAGCAACACACATATAGTTAACATTCTTCGACGGCATTCTAAAAGGAGCAAATCATTCAATTAAATTCAAACATGCACCCCTTCAAAGGCACATCTCTAGATTCCTACTCGACAAAGACATAGATGAAACCTGCAGCATTAGATCAAAGCCTTGCAGTCCGCTGCATCGCGGCAGACATGAAAGGCGCCTTTGATCGGCTGAGCCAGCCAGTCTGGAAAATCTATGGGTTTACTTGTACCGATCACTGGCCGACTAGTTTGCACTATTCACTGGTTGTGCCTTTTTTGTATTTCTTGGTGGAAACAAGTTACCAACGTTGCCTCCTTATCTATCTTATTATATAGGTATTCCCTTTTGAATTGAACACTTGAAAATAGAAACGCACTTCACTCGACAACATAAACTGCTTGCGACATCGGTATGTACCGCAATATTACTACATAGTCGTTATGACAACAGAAATTAGTTATTATATCAGTAATTCGGGAATATTAAAAAGGGGACTCTTAACTTTTTACGACTTGTTTTCGCATTTTTTTCGATATAGTACAATTTTATGCAAAGAGGAATAGGGTAAATAGCTAGCCAGGCAGACAGAAAAAAATCCCTACCCACAACCAACCAACCATACTAAGTATAAAAAGGACTTACCCCGCTGTAAAAATCAAACACTGGGTTTAAGACCGTTAATTGTCTTACCACTAAATCACAGAGGTAGTTAAACTACATTATAATATGGTGCTATCGTCACGAGATAAAGTCACAAACACAAAGGTCCTCAAACGAATGGCGAAAAAGGTAGAGCTGGTACGCACCATCAAGCGACGGAAGGTTGCCTGCTTAGGCCATGGTCTGCGTAACGAGAGATACCAGCTCTTACGTGTCATTATGATGGAAAACGGAAGATTGGGAGAAGGAAAATGTCATGACTTCGTAACATCAGAGAATGGACCGGTATTAAAACCGTGGAACAATTATTCAGACTTGCTTTGAATAAGATACGATTTCGTTAACTGACTGCTGACCTTTAGTAATGGAGAGGCACCATAAGAAGAAGAAGATAATATTACAATATATCATTGTTCATAAAAAAAAGACCATTTATAATATCGTATAGTTTCCACATGACTGGCGACAGACCTGACCCGGCATCGCAAAACATATTTACCTAACCCGTAGCATCACACTCGGTTTAACAACTAACACTGATAAATACGATTAAGCAATAAGTAAAAAAGGACAGACCATTCTTATTTATTGGAAATAAGACTTAAAATTCACTGGCTACGTTATTGTATCCGCGTAATGTCTGTGACAGCGCAACAGATGCGTGTGCGCACCGAGCAACAAATGTACAGAAGCTCAATGGAGCTTATATTGTTACTTTTCAGACACACAAAGGCTTAAAAAACTTTTGTGGTCGGGATTATGTGCAAAACAGATTATTCATGGTATACGAGTTTCGCTTTTTACGTAACTGAACTTATGAAGGTTTTTTTTAATATATTTTTTTAATCATACACGAAAAAATATACATACAATAACTGCAAAGACGTAAAGTTGGTTGACAAAGGTAGTTTCTTTAACCAATAATATAACACTGCTGCTTCACTGCTGCGAATAGAGCTTGCCTTATTGTTTCCTCAAGCTTACGCGAACACTACACATTGAAATGAAACAACTTCAAACGGATCGCTATCTAACCAGATTTGGCTAACCAACCGCCTTGACCCACGCATTAGTGAGTGTAGAAGACTTTGAATAGTACCAAAGACACCGCGAATCTTTCAAAACAAGCGCACATCCGAAAAAATGATATTAAATTTTCTTTAGCGATCTTATAATAAATTAAAGTAACCACGCCCACTGAACTTATAAAGCGGTCAAGCAAACTTATGTTTTAAACCAACATTCTATTATTCCACTTAAATATTTATTCTTTAAACCGAAGAATAATGCTTGTATAACAAATGTTTTAGCCATTACAGCCGACCGCAAAATTTACAGTGCACTGAACTTCGCGCCATGAAAAAATGTATGGCGTCGCCGTCACCTTTAAATTCAGAATACTGTGACATTCTCAACTCCGCGTCCTTTCAGGCAGTTCGCCCGCTTTGAATTGCATATCGCGATCAGCTGCCCGAATACAGAATCAGATCTATGATAATCACTTCAATTTTACGATTGTAATTTCAAATGCTGAGTGCGTTGACCCGACGACCCTTATTTGTGATTCAAAAAAACATTGGATTCGACTTAGAGCGGGCCGTACGCAGACACTTACGCTCCAGAACGTTCTATTTACTAAGATGTATAAACAAAGGCTTCTACGAATAATTAAATTAACTATTGAATTAATACACTTCAAGTGTTAACGTTGCGGCGAACGAATACATGAATGTATATATGTGTAATGTATTGATGAAATGTGCATTTGAAAGCAAAAATCAGAATAAATATGAGATGTTACTATGGATAATGCGCATAATGCATATCTAGAAAGTATGATCTTGACTTTTATGAGGGAGGAGTAACAGGCAAATGTGAAAATGAAACTGTGAAAATGTTGTTTGTTCAAATGGCCATACGTTATATCTATGTAATTACAGTTTAAGACCTCAATGGTGATTCTCACTACCATCCTAGACAGTTGGCTACTGTAGGGACGTCTTTGTTTCAGAGAGCACGCGGCATCTGTGGCATCCAACACCTGGCTGCTGAGCTTCAGCATGTCAAGCATGTTCCACAGGATAATAAACTGAAAGTACCACGGCTTCGTCACAGAAAACGCAATAAACCAACCACAGTCGAGCGCCAACCTGCTGTACTTCCATATATTAAAGGCGTCACTGACAAGATTGGACATATCTTAAAGCGAGCTTCAATCAACTCTTACTTCAAGCCGCCGAAGAAGATCAAACATTTTTTACGACCTGTCATGTGCAACATACCCCTTCAAGATGCAGGCGTGTACAAACTGGACTGCGACCGTGGGCTCTCTGCAAGTACTCGCTAGAGAACAACGATTCATCCAGCTAGGATGGTGCGCTATTGAAATTAAAAAAACATCCTAATTTCAATAGAGAAGATGGTTGGAATCTACCACCTGCCTGGGATCCCATCATACAAAATATTGAATCCCAGCCCCAACACCATACTGCCAGACTAAAAGATACTGTAAGCTCTTTCTGCGTAAAACGGAACTTAAATGAGGGTATACAAGCTATTAACTAATTATGAGACGACCAACACCTCAGTCTCCCTGTGACCACGGACCCTGCAAAGAGTTCGACACGTTAGGATAAACATTAAAAAGTTATGTGTAAAATAAACGCGAGTAAATCCGTAAAAGTTGTTTCATTTCAAAACAGTTTATGAGTTCAATACAAACATAATTATGAAAAGGCTAGCAAAACAAAACTTGCTTTCATACACTTTCTCACATACATAGTTCTTTAATACAGAATATGTTCTGCTCTTAAAACAAGAAATCAAATAAAAATACAAATAACAGCTACAATTTCTCTGTGTTATTACTATGGTATTAAAAGATCCTGCGTTGACCATATTCCATTAGGTGGACAGTACGTTTGTTTGTTGACTTAGAAAGAAAGAAAAAACAGTTACAGTTAACAGACATGAAAGAGACTAGGCACGTAGCTCACACACTAGGCTTGCATCAGCGGGATGTGCAGTGGGTTTTGTGCGGAAGTAGGTCGCGCGGGTCAGTCGGCTAATTGTAGGTGTGACACACTGCACTCCACGACAATATTGATAAGATTGCGTGGAATGAAACTTCACAAACGAGTACACACGTCTCCTCTGAAACGTTCGTATTAGTGTTTTCTTGTAGCAGATTCGTATCAGGAAAACAATATCCAGAACCAAAAAATTACCTAAAATGTAACTCTATTTGCATATTAAATACTTATAAAATACAGGGAAAAAATTAAACGCCTACGCGACCCAGCCATGAATCGAACCTGGGTCTTCCAGGTTCGATTCAGGCATGATTCAATCCGGGCGGCTGCACTGACGCTATGCAAATTTTGTCACTGCTTTTTAATTTTTTCGAATGCTTTTTATAGCAGCAGATTAAATTTTTTTACTGTATTTTATAAGTATTTAATTCAGCTTCAGTGCAGCAATTAGCACTTAAAATAAAAAAGTAAAATATACTATAGCGTTGTGTTATCAAATTTGTGGTAAAATCTGTAAAGATGAATCTACATGACCATCGGTTGCAATGACCGTTGGATAGATGGCACTCTTCTGTTATAAAAAGCATTCAAAAAATTAAAAAGCAGTGACAAAATTCAGTGCTTACGTCAACCTTCCCGGTAGCATAGCGGTCAGTGCAGCAGCCTGGATTGCGGAAGATCCAGGTTCGATTCCTGGCTGGGTCGGGTAGGCGTTTTATTTTGTCACTGTTTTTTATAAGTATTTAATTCAGCTTTAGTGCAGCAATTAACACTTTAAAAAAGAGTTTAAAAAAAAACTTTTTGCATAAAAAATTTAACCAACTTTTTAAACTTCCATTTTAATGAGCATAACAAAGTGAGCATCCTAACATACCCGTAATACCGCCTGCTCCGAGTATGTTCCATTGAAACTATCGCACGTCAGCACACGCGTACGTGTCTAAGCCCGAGTTTCCTGGATGTGCAGTGAAGGCTTTTATGCAGAACTGGGTCGGCGTACTCCGGGCTGGAGCACCGGCGGGTGGCGCACTCTCAAACAGCGGATGTTTTTCAAATGGCTAATTTAGGTCGAGTAAAGCCTTTCACACGATGAGATTGGTCTTTCCACTTCACAATTTGATGTCATGCGTGGACTCTGACGAATGACTTCTGACAGTCGAATGAATATTTGTAGTTTTTTTTTATCAAGCCGGTAATGAAAGATGGTAGACGACCACCGAAACCCAAGGAGACGTGACTTTAAAGGTGTTACGTGTGCATTGCCGACTATGAAGCTGTATCCCGCCACCGGTAAGTAAATAATTAGTATGTAATTTATATAAGCCTGAAGACATAGGTATGTACTATAAGTAGCATTGTTGTGTTTGACTGTCTAAGGTAGGAGATAGTAAATTAATTAAACAAAAGAGGATTCAGGGTAAAGTGTACCTACTTTAAAACGAAATAAACCAAGATACTCCAAAGAAGTGAGTAGGAGCTATTATTATTAAGTTTATTTTCGTCAACGCACTTGTTCGTAAGTGAATTGCTTATAGTTTTAACTTATGTAAATAAAGAATTCTTTTAATTGGTGTAAGGTGGAAAACTCTAAACAATGGGCCGCGAAGTGTGCTGGTTGAAACTCTTGCAACTAATTACAATTCGATCGTAAATCGTATTTATTGATTTTATTATCATTGAGAGTACTTTCATTTGCAAGTTTGAACTCCTGGACATTTTCGTAACGGTTCGTCTACACACATTACAAAAGGCTAGACTTAGACGTTTTCTATGATACGTTTGTCTATATAAGTATCATACCCTATCATATATGAATCTATATTCATCCTAAAAATATCACTGGGTAATGTTAAGCATCATGAAAAAAATAAACGATGAAAAACTACCCCAGCCGGATTAAACTATTCGTGTACCTGCGTCATAACACGCTAATATCGCGTATGCTCGCGACATCTTACACGCGGCTGAGGGAGAAAAAACTTCTGAAACGCATACTATCGCATAAAGCAGTACAAGGGATATAATTGGGGTAAATAATCCACCTATCGGCACCACTCGCCCGTCCTAAGCAAACACGGCCGCCGCTGCCTCGACCCTGGCCGCTGACACTCCAATTTATGACAGTTCTTGGTACGGATAAGTTATATTTTTATTGGGTACGCATGCATGTGGTAAAATGTATAAATTTTAAAGCAGACTTCTTTTTGACGCGTAACGTCTCGGTGGCCGAGTGGCATAAAGCTCGGTCCAATAACTGAAGGTCCCGGGTTCAATTCCCGGGTCGGGCAAAGTGTGTTTCCTAATTTTCGATGCATAGCCCGGGTTTGTGATCATTTTGCATTTGGCAAGCGTAGTGATTAGTTGTAGTGATGACTTGACTTCAACGATGGAGGCCTTTGCCCAGCAGTGAGACAGTTATAGCCTATTTACTTTACTTTACTACTATCACTTCTTTTTAATCTAACAATAAGTATTCAAATCGACCAGACATATTTAACTTAAAAAAATATTATGCTATTTATTACTTCTTTTAAGGAAATTGTATCAGAACTGAAGCATGGGTTCCTAAAACTTTGGTTGATCGAAAGCATCAAGTCGAACGTTAGGTTGAGTTTGACTTTTGACCACGTCAAGCGTACAGTGTGAGCGAAGCAAGCGTGCGGCAACGGCTGATAACCTAAGCTGTGATTATAAATATTTACTGTTAACATACACAATTGAATTATAATGATAACTTAGAACCTCCTAAATAAAATCTATAAATGGTAAAAAATAAATTCAGTTTCCAATACAAAAACTTCATTTATCGCTTTATACTCGTACAACAAAATGGTACGACGCAATTCATATCAATAGCCGCTCCGTTAGTCATGCAGACTGTTCCCATGCAATTTTTGTACAAATCAAAACTGCATAATAAGACCTGACCCGTGAGCCGGCGAGCGTCACTACGGTGCACGTGTGCCGCCGGTTCTCACGTACGGTCCGGTCGCAAAAACCGGTGATTTATCGCCGGAGACGCGCCGCCCCCGCCCCCGCCCGCCCCGCGCGCCCGCGCTACGGCTCATTTAGATAATTTCAATGACTGGTGCAGTGCTAGAGAAAGAGAGTAATTATAAAAAATAAAAGGACGGTTGTAATTATTGTCTGGTATGTCTGTGATGACTGTCTCAACCGCAGAATACGAGTAGAAATGGCGCCGTCGTCTACTAGTAGAAATGTGGTGGCAGAAATTTGCCGAGACCGGGACAGTATTTTTAAAAGAAAAAATAACAGATCCAGTCCAAATTACAAGTATAAGGACTGAAGTTTTAGGGTCAACCATGCACCAGCGATTGAGCAAGCTTCCTTGGGCTGCGGCAGCATCCATCGTGTACCAGGATCGTATATTCTTATACTAGCTCAATACCACACTCATATTAATTAAATACTAGAACGAATTATAATTAACTTTAAACCAAAACTGGGGTGTCGTGTTAGACCACGCACCTGCAACCGATTGACATCATTGAGTTATTATTACTACGTAGTACCTATAACTCAATGATTGACATGACCCAAGTTCGAATCACAGTGAAGGTCTATATTGTATGTTTCAAAGTAGAGCCAGCTCTATGTCCATTTGGCTACCTACCACTATTTTATCTAAGCCTGTCGCCGTAACAACAGAGTTTGTGGAATGGTTGTGTACTGAAAGTGAGAGGTAATATAAATAGCACTTCCGAGATTCGGGGTGAAGAGCAGTTTCATGTTCGGTTTACCTTCATCTCGCAACAGGTGGGTTAAGGATCAAAGGTGTTTTCGTCGTGGAATAATCTATGCAGATAACAAACAGTGTTTAGGCTTAAAAATATATTTTATGTCCTACGTATTCTTCTGGTTACAAAACTAGTATAGTAATTGGTGATACACAATTCTATTTGACAAATTCAATACGTTTTTACGCAAACTATGTGTTAGGCGTTAATCTATACTAATATTATAAAGGGGAAACCTTTGTATTTTTGTATGTATGTATGTTTGCAACGAATAAACTCAAAAACTACTGGACCGATTTCAAAAATTCTTTCACCATTAGAATGCTACATTAGCGCAGAGTAACATAGGCTATATTAAAAATATATATATATATATAAAATACTAAAAATTACAATTTAATTTTCCAATACAAAATTATTTGTTTGTTTTGTTGTCATGGAAACCATTGATATATATATATATATTTAACTCAATGATGGAAACTGTCAAAGCGGTACGAAGTCCGCCGAGTCAGCTAGTAATAAATATAAGTGCAACATCACTTCGCTGTTAACCGTAGTCCTTAACTGTATTATAAAGTTTATCTAGTTAATAAAATATTCGAAATCACATAGCATAGCGATAAAGCGATATAGTACTTCATAGCATTAGAAAATAAAATACAATACCAGAGCGCCTTATTTGTTGCAAGTTGACTGAGGCGATGAAGTGCAAACAAAATTGTTGCAAACGATTTATTCGACGCTTTCCAAGATATACCATCTACCTGCTTTGTTAAAGGAATAATATAAAACAGAAATAATAGACGTGTCATAACGATCCGTAAATATTGAAAAAAAAAACACTACCTGTGAGTGTGACTTTTAACTCTTGATATATATACCGAGCAGCTTTTTGCAGGTCCCTCGTTAAGAAACATTGCAATATCAACCTTATGCCCCAGACATACGAACGTACTGTAACTGTAGTTTCATTTCGCAATATCGAAATAAGTTTGGCTACAAAAAAAGAATACACTGCACGTAAACGTGAAGTTTTTATTCGTAGTATCACATATCGCTATAAATCTATGCTACGGAATAGCGAACTTTACGGTAGACTCGAATAGGAGCTATTATTACTGAGGAACAATTACTCCATACGCGTGGAATTCTGACGCAATATAGTAACCCAATACAGCGCACGATTTACCAAAAGAAAAACGGGCCTCAGACAATAACATAGGTTTTTATTAAAAGGATTTCGTGGTGGCCGTAACTGTTTTATCTATCGGCTAACGACGCGACGCTTAGGATACACGCCTAGGGATCCGCAGTCGTTGTAAAAAGAACTATTTACCTATATAGATTTAGGCATAGACATTCATTTATTTACTACATAAGCACACATAAGTACATTACATACAAGGCGATTAAATTAACAATTACAATAAAGCAAACAAACAAATAAATCAACAAAGACAATTATAATTTATTATTAAAATAAAAACTTAATAAAAACTAACAGTATTTTATCAGTTTGGTGCCCATTGAAGTATGTGTGCACAGCAGCAAATAATGATATACTGCAACCATTTTATAAGAATAATAAGTAAAATTTATATGTTTAAGATTAGCGTCTGACAGCGACTACGTCCGTGTAAGCACCCGTACACCGTAATGCCTAGGATATTGCAAAATAAAATATAGCCTAAATAAAACGTATACATAGGTATACGTTATAATTCCTGTGTAATATAGATTACACAGGAATTATGTATATTTCGGGTTTCTTTTTAGTTTCGATGGTAGTTACACAATAAGATATTACCTCTTAATTGTGTTAGTGTGATAACAAGAATATATATATATATATAACTTACATGTGAAATATGCAGATATGCCTATAAGCCCAATCTGCTTGTAAAATGGTGTGTGTGTAAGCTGCCATCTTACCACAACATCCGGCTTAATATTGAATTGATTAAAATTTTATAATATAAAGGTCAAGGTATGTATTTATAAAATACAAAACTGCCTATGTTACTCAAAACTTAAATATTATTCAATTTGTGTTTAAATGTAAATAAAAAATAATTAAAAACTATTCCAAACCGCCACGTAATGATTCATTAGTATTAGATATACGGAACCCACATTCCAAACACAAAAAAACACAAATGCCCAATTTTTTAAAGGCACTGACATCTACGTGATTCAAGGGACGATATTAAAAAAAGCCTTAAAAGCATTGCTCGCAATAGTCGGAGTACCTGACTCGCAACAAAAAAATATGATTAATGGTAGATCGAAATTAGGCGATACGGCGCAGGTAAGGTGGCGATTTTTTCACTATTCTCCGAGGCGCACGGCTGCAACCACCCATTATGGCTGGCGTAATTATACATTTTGCCATTTTGCCCGGTGCTATAGGATTCTGACTGGAGTCCGGCTGGATGGCGACCTAATACTTGCCGCGATGCAGTAATAAAGCGGCATTGCTGTGCTTTTAAGGATGCTTGTAAACTACAGGGCTTATTGACATAAGAAAATGAAGCCCGAGTATTATGTAGAGCTACGTATCTTATCTTTTGTACACCCCTTTCACTCTTTCACTTCACTCACTTCCGTCCTTTCACTCTTCTTCCCCTATAAAAATAGATGCCATAAGTTTGGCAACGTCTTTAAGAGCGAAGAGCCTGAAGTCCTCCGGTTTCGGATAAGCCGAAGGAGTCCCATTCTTTTCCTAGCCAGAGAGTCGCAGTCACACAGTAGGTGCTACAGTGACTCTGTTTAGAATTACGTGTACTACTGTAAAGTTATTTTATCATCATCATCATCATCATCATCATCAGCCTTCACTTGTGATTGCTAATCGTCGTCTAAAGCCTTCTCCCTTCCTCCATAGGAGTACGCGTGCTGCTCTCCGGAGTCACCGCTTCACTGTCTCAAATATCCCATCACGCACTAAGAAATTTGGTGACTCATTTATTTGTCGCACTTCCAAAACATGGAATAGTTTGCCTGCACACGTTTTCCCTCCTTCCTATGATATGGGGTCCTTCAAACGAGGCGTGAAGAGGCACCTTGTGGGCCGGCAGAGTGAGGGTAGCTGATGCTGCGGTATTTTCACGCTGCACCAGTTGTCATCGCTTCTGGATTCCATATTCACTTAACATCAGGTGAAATGGAGTCATTTGCCGTGCTACGTATAAAAAATAAAAAAAAAAGCGACTAAAGGTCTATGTGTTGCAAAAAAACCAGCCGTCTGTCCTAGCGGCCGCGCCAGCAGACACAGCTAAGTTTGTAAGTAATGCAGACATCAACACTCCACATTTTATTGACGTAGTATTTATTTTTATAATTATTAAGCGCATTCATTATCCCGCAGGACATGGTCATATCGCTGGGTATATAAACACACTAGATTATGGTCATACCTCCCGATTTTCATATGGGAAGGTGGAGTCCAGCAGTCCAGCTACGTATCAGTTTAATGACTGATAATCATGAAACTGGCCCAACCTTACTGGTCAAACAGATATTGCCAGTTTATGTATTAAATACTGTATGTATATAGCAATATCGGAAAGCTTTAAAAATTGCCACAATAAGAATTATTGTCGTAATATCTATTGTGTAACTGACTTTTCGAGTTATAAAAAACCGTATTGTAACGAACGAAACATAACGCGTCCCCGCCAGTTGCGATCACTAATACGATTGTAAAATTTTACAATCGCGCTTGTGGGGTGCAAGGGGCCATAGCTGGACTACACGGAACAATTATGTTGTCAATCCATTTTGTTGGCGCTCAGCTTTAACCAATAGCAAGTGGTAAGTACTTACGTAGGTAAGGCTACGATTAAAACAATGCAGCTTTGTTTCCACATTGTTCTCGGACAGCATTAAGGATGTAGCTAATACCACCCCTGTACTTGTAAATTAAATTTTATACTATCAACAGCTTATTGGAATATCGGGTTATAATTAACATGCATTCGTTATGAACGTACTTGGACTTTCATTAGTCGATTGCCTTAAAATCTATTTATAACGTAACAAAATGTACCAAAAACAAAAATGTCTTGTACCGGAACCGATGTTAATATAAGTAAGAAAAAAAATGAAGAGCTAAGTTCATAAAGGCCGGGTCACACTGCAACCCGACACGCCGGCCGCCAGATGGCACGCTCCGCACTTCCGAATAATAACAAAAAACAAGTGAGCTTATGACTGCGCGTCGCAAGCGCAAGGCGCGGCGATCTGCGACAACTTCACACCGGCCGGGGTCCGTATGATAAGGAGTTTTTATTATGTAAATCCAAAAATTTATTTGTAGACGAGTAGCTGTAGAACTTTTATTATTGGAAAGAGAATGAAGTAAAAAAATAAAAATGCTGTTTGGTTTTAGAACGTAACCAAAATTTTAGGCGGCAAGAAACTCCTCAAGCTTCATCGAATATCCTCAGAGGGTTTCTAGAGGGGATGGCGTTACGAAAGCGAATTTCTATCCCCTACTAAATGGTGAGAAACTGCTAAAAAAGGACTGCTTTCGGAGGCCTTTGCCCAGCAGTGGGCTGTAATGGGCAAATTAAAAACTTTATTAGGTATGTATATAGGTAGGTCCCTATTTTCTTTTAACAGACACATGATTGTTATTTTCTGAACCATAGCCGTTTAAAGTGAGTAAACTAAATAGAAACGGAGGCTTAAGCGAGAAGCCTCTCTTGAAATGCATAAACATTTGTATAAAGATTTTATTTGTTAACAGTTACAAAATTAAGAATAGAATAGAATAGAAATCATTTAATTCAGGCAACAAATTATGTACAGATGGTAAGTTACATAGAGGGCCCATGTTATAAATACCTTACAGGCTAACATACATACAATTTTTATATAAAACTAAAACTATGTTACACGTAAGGACGGCGACGTGCGATGCAGGGTGGTGTCCGGTAGCCGGCCTCGGAACCGCCGGAACATGACACCCTTCGGCCAAAACTCTTCTTTTATGAAAGTCGACAGATGTTCGGTGAAAATTAAGAAGAAGAAGATTTTGCGACCATATACTTCCACTCCGAGGAGCTCGATAGTGCAGTGGTTAACGCGCCCGGTCTGTGAGTGCTGAGGTTAAGCAACTTTCGCAAAGGCCGGTCATCGGATGGGTGACCAAAAATTTACCATCTCGAGCTCCTCCGTGCTTCGGAAGGCACGTTAAGCCTTTGGTCCCCGCTGCATTAGCAGTCGTTAACAATCACCAATCCGCACTGGGCCCGCGTGGTGGTTCATGGCCCGTTCTCCCTATCCATCCATAGGCAAGGCTCGTGCCCCAGCAGTGGGGACATAAATGAGCTGATGATGATGATGATGATGATGATGATGATGATACTTCCACTTCGATGATACAGATCTTAATGGCTGAATAATTATAATTTTTGTTTTACATATTTTTGATTGCATTATAGTAGATGGTGATCAAAATAATGCAACAGTAAAAACATCAGATGTCATCATAAAAAAGTGAATAGCACAATTTGATAATGATCAGAATTTGCATTTAGACATAAAAACCGTTTGCTTTTACGACAATCCCCTAGAAAGTGCGTCAGTATATATTTATTGGTTCCAACCTGTGAGACGTTTGAAGCCAATAAGCCACAAATCTTAGGATCCGGATGCGTGATCGAGCTGCGGGGGGCATTTACACACGGTTTATACTCGTACAGCACACAGCTGTGGCTCTATGTTTGTAATATACTAGTTTTTGCGCGCGACTCAGCCCGCGTAACATTCTAACACAAAAATCTTTATTTATTTGCTTGCCACATGTTAATAACTCAATCTGAGAACATACTCATCAAATATGTATTATTTTTATATATTATTACTATCAAACCTATTATTTATTAGATTATAATTTAATGTTATAGATAGTTTATATATTCCTGTCATGATTCTTGTAACTGTAGCTGCGTACTCAAATTCTATCATGTGGGCTGGCGAGAGTTGAGCGGATGGGCAGTTGTTCGCTGGACAGTGTCGAAGAGAGTATTGTCTTAGAATAACGAAATAAAGTACTTGTTTACTGTTTATCAGAGTATAATTTATCAAATTCCTTATTCCTTATTATTATATATCTTATTAACATTTTATATCCCAACAAAATTCTTTCGAGGTCTAATAATGTAACCCTTGGAATATTAGATTCAAAAAGAAGCCTATGTCCCTTATGGGCATAAGCAATATCTGTGCAAAAATCACGTCAACCCACTGTTCACTTTCTGATGAGAAGGAAGGACTAACAAATAAACAAACAAACAAACAAACAAACAAATACAAGCTTTCGTTTTATATTCGCGTATGTTGATATATTTAACTGTGATATATTAAAATTCAAAAGTGAAGTGAGAAAGCATTTTAAATAAAAAATAATTAATGGTGCTATCCTACAATATATTAGACATTATATTCAATTTTCAATGTATGGTTAGGATTTGATAAATTGTTATTTATTTTTAATTTATGAATTGTCAAATGTATTGAATTTAAATTTTAACTTATTTTAATAAAGAAATTACAAATTACAATATACATGTATGAATACAGTATCTTTAATAGTTTTAATGTGTCATGTACTTATAGACTTAAAAGCTAGCTATTAAGTTTCAAAATGCTTGTATTTTTATTATATTTTGTAGCTATTCTGTAGTACAAATTAAAAAAAAAGTTTTGATGTCTTTTACAGACCCCTAAACAGAATACGAACAAACTGCACTTGGCACATGTTTCGAGCGTCGCGTCAGTGCACCAACACACCCTCTCCGTGCGCTGGCGTCCATCTGTGTCATAAAAAAATACTACCTACGAGGAACTGCACAAAAACAATCATTAATTTTGGAGACAGCAGTGCAATGCCGAATGCAATTTCGTACCGGATCACTATAATTTTTAACGAAGCTACTGAAAAAAAATTGTTAAATATATAAATATTTATTCAATTTAGGCACTTTGAAATCATTGATAAATCTTATGTACTATTTAAATACTCGTCAATAACCACTTTATTTTTTTATAGAGAAAAAAAACTAAATCTACGTATATACATATTATACAAGTTTTACACTTATAATATATAAAGAACTTTCAACAAATATTACTAATGTTTTATTTAAAAAAAAAACGGTGGGCTGGTTAGAACCACGATAGCTCAATTGGAAGAGCACCTGACCCGGTATGTCAGAAGGGTGCAGGTTCAAATCCTGCTCGTGGAGATTTTTCAACATTTGTGTTTTTGTAATTTGTTCGCAACAAATTTTGCGTTAAAAATTATTTGAACATTTTAATGTTTTATTTGGAACTTTCTTATCTTTGAATATTCATATATTTAACCTTTAAATTTTATCTTTGGAAAATAAAGTTCAAAGTAAAAACTATAAATTGTAAGTAAATAAAACTAGAATAGGAAAATATTTCAAAAAAACATTAAACATTATCTATTTTGAAAGTAGGCAGTATTGAAGAAAACATTAGTAACGGTGAAAGTATCCGATGTCGATCGTGGCACCTAAACTAGAACAGTAATGTGAATATAGAATTTGCAAATTAGAAAACATGAATGAAATTCTTTCCCATCATCGTCAGGGCGCGCGGCATGGTTGGCATATTGACCCGTCGCCGGCGCGGTCAAACACATTCACGCTTTTAGGACAACTCACAGCTGAATCTATTTAACGACGATAATTCCACTAATCATAGCAAATAACTAACAGTCAACTCGATTTACTCAGTTGACATATGAATAAATCAATTATTAATTCAATTTTACATATTTGTTGAATTCATTCAATTGGTATATTTATCGTTATTTTATGGCTATGGTGGACATTACTTGAAACTAAAATGTCTTTCTAACATAAATACGAGGAAATATCTAAAACCAACACGCTAAATTTAAATCGAACTTCGAAATTACAAATTATTAGAAACGAAAACGAAATTATTATTTATTATATATTCCATACAATTGTTCATGTTGGTGCTTAGGTATTGTTTATACACTTTTACGTAGGACACAATAAAGAAATTTTTTACACAAATATTAGTTACCAGTGTCAACATTTCTTAAGTCGATTCTCTTTCGAAATGTTAAACCTCTTTTTCAAACAACAATTAGAAATAAGGTTTAGTATAATACATATACAAATAAAAATCACTATGATGGAAAAATACTCTTAACTAACGGTAGTGCCAAAAACTATAACAAATCTTAACGGTGGACTATTGGAATATCTAAGGCGACATTAACTTATCGTAGACGAATCAGAACAGCCGAGAAAGGCAACATTAAAAATTGAAGCAACTGAGGTGAATAAATCTATCGTGTCGCTTAATTAAAATCATTTTATGTGCAATCTGAATATATAATGACCAGCGTAGCCAATAAAGCACATTTACTATGAAAACACACGGGCCGGAATTGCAGCCTTGAACGCGTCATTGATTAAAGACACAAAAAATGTGTTCGTAATGTTCTTATGTAGCTAATAAGCCGATGAATAAAGTAGCTGATCCAAATATGCTAAACAATAAAAAATTCAATTCGTAAACAATAACTATATTCAATAAAGGTTTCACATTTCCTACCGTTTCCCATTATTCTAGTTCTTATTTTAAAATGTTATATTTGTGATGTATTATGGGGGATTTATTTGCATTTATTTCAATTCAACCAGGTCAATTTACCATTGATAGGTACATTTGTATCATTGTGACGATATCTTATCATTGGATCTACTATCACAAATAATAGAATGCATAACAGTGGTTCTAAACTATCACATTTATGATGAATATTCTATTTAATTATGTTATCGGACGGTTTTAATTGTGGCCCCGATTACACATTCGCCCACCTGCGGCTAAATAACTACCTATATATTATAAATTGTTCAAATAATATTTAACGCAAATTTTTATTGCGAACAAATAACAAAAACACAAATGTTGAAAAAATTTCCACGACCAGGATTTGAACCTGCACCCTTCTGACATACCGGGTCAGGTGCTCTTCCAATTGAGCTATCGTGGTTCTAACCAGCCCGCCGAAATTATTCAACACTTTTTACTTTGAAAGCCAAAGGCGCCCATTCAATTGGAAGAGCACCTGACCCGGTATGTCAGAAGGGTGCAGGTTCAAATCCTGCTCGTGGAAATTTTTTCAGCATTTGTGTTTTTAATATTCCTATTATATCAACTGCCAATAAAGTAATTAACTAATTCTACAATATAAATCATTCGTTTATGTAAAAAAATAAGCGCCCGTGTGTTCAAATAAAGACGTTCTGTTATATTAGTAATTTGGTCGTATTTCCAAGTGTTCCCGCTAAACGGAATGGTATTGACGAAATCAGCATATAAATTAAATGTATATAATTTAATGCGCCAATGTCCGCGTCCAATTCGAAAGTACAATATTGAACCGGAATCTAAGGCCAACGATCACACACTCTTATTTCTACAGTAACAAGTATGATATGTTTACGAACAACACACTTACCTCAAAGAATATATTTATTGTGATATAAATTACACGAAAGATACCAACATTGATACGTTACCAACATCTGATGGATATGTTAAATATCTATTTTAATTGATTTGTGCCGTGTGAAAATAATTTTTAATTAAGTTAAAAATTTCGCTTGCTTTTTTATTTATAATAAATATATAGTTATATTCGAGATCCGCATTAGGCCAGCCTGGTGGCTCATGGCCCGGTTTCTCAATGTAATGTTATTGTTCATGCAAAAAGGCCAAAGCTTAAATCCAAAGTGGGGCGTTAATATGATGATAACCATAATTAATAAGTATAAATTTCATGCATTTCATTGAATTACCCCCATACGTGCTTTCTTGTCATATTATAAGTAATTTTATTTTGTATTAATTTAATAATTAATTGATCAAGAACAGGAAACTTAATGGAAAGAGTCGTAAAAGTGAGACTAATATAAATGGTATTAACGCCTACGCATTAACGAGCTGATAACAGGCTCGCGCCAGACGCGTCCTCGCGCCGCGCCGCCCGCGCTGCGCTCGCGCCGCCGTCGGTCGCGGCCGGGTCACACGCGCCCGATCCATACGATTGCCCGCTCGCGTTCCATTCATTTCCCATTCAAGCACCGTCAGCCGGACCGGTCCAGTTTACGCCACTACTGAATATTCAAAATGCAGTTAGATAACCAGCGAAATTATACTAAACTAGAACGCTATTAAAAACCACAACCTTCTCGAATTTCAATCTTAATACTATTCGCAAAAGCTACGAATGCGATCAACGAGACGTATGGTTATGTTTGCCGCGTTTAACAGACGCCTTGTCTAGCGATCATCGGCGGCCATTGAAGTGTTAAATCCGATAAATCACCAGGAACACAGTGATTAGTTTATAGGCTTAACTAAATTTTGAATATCTACCAACCTCTAACACTATGATGATAGGGTGCAGAATGGTGTGCGCAACAATAATGGATTTTGTTGAAATGGTTTATGGATGTGTTAAAGCGTT
The DNA here is from genome assembly GCA_963082485.1 of Eudonia mercurella. Classification (NCBI taxonomy): domain Eukaryota; kingdom Metazoa; phylum Arthropoda; class Insecta; order Lepidoptera; family Crambidae; genus Eudonia; species Eudonia mercurella. The sequence goes on along the minus strand of OY720024.1, from coordinate 22,082,660 downwards.
TCGAGCGAGACAATAAAATAAGAAAGTACAGTGAAAGGTCGCCAGATATATTGTTTTATTTAAATAATTAATCGCGTTCACGGCTGACGCAGGATAACAGAAAGTGCGTGTGAACGGCCTAACATGAATAAATTACTTCATTAAAACAATATTATTTCATGATATATTGTATGATTGATATTTGCGTATTGGTTCTGTAATATAAATTTATTGTATTTATTTTAAAATATACAGTTTTTAACTAACATGAATTGTTTATATTGCAATATATTTTATATTGCAATATAAACAATTTATTTTTAAACATTATATTTTTACTAATTTTACTATTTACAAATTTTTACTATTTTACTATTTTAAAGGTGGGTTAGTAACCATCATCATCATTACCACATTCAGCCTTTTTCTTGTCACAGGAAGTAGTAAGTCACGTCGTCCGTAGGCGAGATACTGTTGTTGTACTATTTGATTCTAAGAGTATCACTGAACGATATCTTGCCTTATTTCGTATTGTCAATCAACAGTTTTGAAGTTACCGATCACCAGACGTGAAGAGTTTTCAATCTTCCTTAAAAATGTTTGTATCTACGTCAAATTGTTCATTAACATTCGACGTTTCTACATGCACTCTCCTACTCGCCTCCCGCTCTGGGAGGCGCCGGTCTGATAGCCTCCAGGCTAAAGGTAACCCCCGGGGTTGTTACCGGGTCGGTCTTCCTATAAAAGATCAGCCCCGGATCCGCGTGAATCAGCATTTTTAATGCGAGTAGCGTGGAATACGATAGCATATTTTCCCCTGGATTAACAAAAAAAAAACATTTTATAAAATAGCTTGCTTATTTCTTAACTGATCTTTAATATTTGTAAAAATATTATGATCGGATGTTAATGACGGTAGTTGTTGACATTGAATGGGCTTCTTTGGCTTACAAAGTAAAAAGTGTTGACTAATTTCGGCGGGCTGGTTAGAACCACGATAGCTCAATTGGAGGAGCACCTGACCCGGAATGTCAGAAGGGTGCAGGTTCAAATCCTGCTCGTGGAAATTTTTTCAACATATGTGTTTTTGTAATTTGTTCGCAACAAAATTTGCTTTAAAAATCATTTTGAACATTTTAAAAAAAAAACACTCTCCTACTTCAATGTCAGTAGCATCTTACATTACATCACCATTAAATTGTCAAAGCAATCACCATTCATAATGTTACCAGTCACCTTCATCTCGCCATACATCGACATGTCCCACGTATGTATGACACACCAGCATCATACAAATCCCTAACATTGATAGGCATTAGTATTCGGACAATGGCGTCGTCCCACGCGCGATCCAATTCTGTCGCCTTTTCTAACTCCACATGCGAATAGTTTACGAGCCGACTGTTTTATTAGCATACACAGCACTTGATCATCTTTGTTATGAGTCATGATATGCTTATATACCTATATTTTTATGTTCCTGAGCCGACACACGAGCATGCAGTCCGTCTGATTGAACGCGGAGTATACCAAGGGTTACCCTTGGTTACCTTGGTTACCCGTGTTAACGAGCAATTGAACCCACAGACACAGATTAAGTAATAGTTACTACGCCTAGAAATCATGAGTTCTTACGCCTCTATCTGTGCCTATGTCTTGTCATTTCACTGTTACTTCATTTGCACTGATCTAGTACCCTACGAAAAATCCTATATATGTACCCTACCCTAAAACCCCGAATAATGTTTTAATTTTGCCCTTTGAGAAATTTAAGACACACGTTAAGGAAACCCTTTTAAAAAAGGGCTATTACAATGTGAATGATTATGTTCATGCTAAGAATGCATGGTACTGACTTTCCTCCAATTTTCGCACACTGTATTAGGTATAAAGCGTCATTCTATAGTTTTGAATTAGTACATAAGTACATAGTGCCCATTTATTTAGAATAAAGTGTAATGTTAAGTAAATGTATAGAGGTTAGCATTATTTGTATAAGCGGGCTATTGAAAGTTTTTAGTAGTAAATATTGTATGATTTCGTAACGACATACTTTTTTTTTTGGAAATGTCGTTACTTCTATTAAAGTTGTGAAGTTTCTTGCGCCCATTCTTCTCCACAGCTAAAAAATAGACGTCCTGAATGGGTAGTAGGTCAAAAATGTATGGACGATTCAAAAGTACTTTTCGTAAGTTTATTTGAATAAAATTTTTTGACTGACTTACAAACTGGAACACAATAATGTAAAATAATGTGACAAAAGTGGAAAGAAACTCTCTACCTAATTATCATAATATTGTCGTAATATAGCTTCCATACTAGAGACCCTGTGGCACTGTTGCTCTTTACTGCGGAATTGTCATTACTCGTCATCATCATCATCAGCTCATTTTATGTCCCCACTGCTGGGGCACGAGCCTTCCCTATGGATGGATAGGGAGAACGGGCCATAACCACCACGCGGGCCCAGTGCGGATTGGTGGTTGTTAACGACTGCTAATGCAGCCGGGACCAACGGCTTTACGTGCCTTCCGAAGCACGGAGGATTATTACTTACTTACATTACTCGTGCTAACTGTTATTTAGCAACGAGTTGACATAACAGTCTTTTTATTATACAACAGATCATTAAATATTTAATATGAGGCGATGTTTCTATCGATACTCGATATATAATTGGAAAAAGCATCTACAAAAGTGGAATTGCCATAAAAATATATTTATCTCTCTTTACTCTCAATTATTGTTTTACGTATTATTTTATCCTGGCGTTTGAATCCCTTATCAGGCACCGTAAAGGGGTCGAACGTTAAAAGTTTTATTATGTTAATTAAACGACTCCGTATAAATATTTTTATTGACTTTGTTTATTCTTAATATCGAGCCCATTAAATAGCTCTTTACTTTCAAAAATTCACAAAAGTTGACGCTTTCCAATTGTTGTTTTTAATATTAACTGTGTTAGCTTTTACGCAATTTGTATTTGTATGGCTACGAATCTTGTTGACCTATTCAATTTATTGAATCTATAATTATACAGATACTTTATAATGTATATAGCAACATTAAATAATATTTTAATGAAAATAAACTGCGATATTTTTATTCTATAAAACATACACGCATCGCATTGATACACCATGCCATTTGCATCAATCACCGCATAACATCGTGTACAGTCGTTAAAGCAAACATTTATTAATTAGACAGCCTTCTTAACAGGTGTCGGCCGGCGGGAAACAGCCATTCGCTTGCAAACGACTTCGTGTGACACCGAGAAGTGTCAACACTTTTATATAGAAAGTATGAGCGTAAGAAAATGTAGTAATCCACCTCACGCCATTTTGAGAATTTCAATTCAACACTTACCTTAATAGTAAATAATAACGATAGTGATTTAGTTATTAAAATTTTACATACAACCATATACCTATCGTATTGGTACCATTGTTTAACACAGTATCTAACCAAGTATTCGACACAATGAACGATAGGGGAAAAAGATGATCTGTATTTAATTGTTTCTCAAGTTGTTGTTATTCAAAGTCATTTTTTTTTAATTTCACAACATATTTTGTTCTTAATGTTCAATGATGCGTATTCTAGACACAACAAATTTGTCTCTATTATAGTTTGTCTCTATACATAAAATAAACCACTAGGTTAGGTAATTAATTATTTATATGCCCCTTAATAATTACAACGACAATAAAATGCAAGAGTGCTTTAAATGTTGTAAGACTTCTGCCCAAAAATAAATGTATTAAAAAGTATTAAACGTTTATCTCATAACAAATTTCAACAACATTTAATTTCACAAAAGAAACCGTAATCATTGATGCTGCTGTTAAAAGCTAACTTTAATATTATTTATATACTCAAAATATTCCATTACAAAGTTAATTAACTAACATGAGAAAGAGTATTTAAAAATAAGTGTATATACTCTATGAACGAACGCATTCTCAACGCATTCATTCTCCGAAGTAAACCTTATTAAAGACACCAATAAAAATCACTTTGTGACATTTATTAGGCTCAATTTTAATTAAAAATATCACAAAGCTGATTGAAGACCTACACGGCGAGGGCAAACTCGTTTTAAAAGGTTCTAAACATACTTTAAAGTTCACATAGAGTACGTAAAACTTTAAAGGAGCTGAGGAGGAGAGAAGGAGGATGGCGCAGTGGTAGCAGAGTAACGCGCCCGGTCTGCGAGTGCTGAGATTAAGAAACTTTCTTAAAGGCCGGTCATCGGATGGATGACCAAAATTTATCATTTCGAGCTCTTCCGTGTTTCGAAAGGCACGTAAAGCCGTTGTTCCCGACTGTATTAGCAGTCAAGAATGCGCACTGGGCCCGCTTGTTGGGGAAGGCTCGTGCCCCAGCAGTGGGGGCATAAAAATGAGCTCATGATGGTGACTTAATTCTTACTGTGTAAATTCAGTGATTTTTATTTTCTTTCTTTAGGGTGTTGTTATTTTATGTACATATACTCAGCTTTTGTATGATCTTGATATACTTTTTTTTAGAGTATATACAAAGACTGCACATGTTTCTTGTGCCCATTCTTCTCCACAGCTAAAAAATAGACGTCCTGAATGGATAGTAATTAAAAAAAATTTTTCAACGATTCAAAAGCACTTTTCTTAAGTTTATTTGAACAAAAAATTTTGACTTAAATGTTAAATGGGAGCGCAAAGATTTTACAATCATGTCTGCCAAAAGTCGCGTCTTCAACATCTTTATCAACAAAATTATGAAATGGTACTTACTCATTATGTATACATACTTAAAAGATCCATTCAGTGTTCGTTAAACTAAAATTATTAGTTTTAAACGGTATACTTAGTACTGATGCCGTGAGAATCAAAGATACATCCCATAAGCGTTAGCAATTTTAATAAATTAAAGGCAAGCCGATACTGAGCCCGCATCGTGAATGTTCATTTTAAGAGTAATTAACAAAAAATATGTTCATAGCATACGTCAACGTATTTTAATTGCGTTTGGGCGAACTGGCTTCCACGTCTTGTGGATAGATGGTGGTATCAAACTGTCTATGTAGTTACACAATCTTCATGAGTGTTGAGTGCAGTACTTAGACACTGGAAGGATTCATGTGCAATCGACCGCACACAATCTGTAACGGTAGCATTGCAAACATCGCCTCTATTGCATACTGCATAAAGGAGATTTTAACGTTAAACTGTTACAATACTTTGTATAGTATTCCTTTATTTATACTATCTTTGGTAGTAGACCCACCGGTTTTAGACCCGGAGGTCTTTGGTTAATGGTAGGACAAGTTCTAAGTCCACCTAGCTAACTCACATTTGGCCCGCTTCCTCAGTAGTTGAAGCTTCCGAGTGAAGTTCACCACAGTGGATGAACCACAGTTTTTAATATTTAATTTTTTCAATAGATTACAAATTGAACACAAGGATATTCATAACCACTTCGATTACTTACCTAGTACTATTTAATAAACAAAATCGACCGTATGATGATCATACGGCATCAAATCTCCAACAATTCTTTACACAAAGTTCGAATGTGTTTTATTAGATTAAGTAAAGTCCCGTGTAAATCACGGTACGTACACCGACGCAATTAAGTTGGACGCGGACCGGTCCCGAGATTTGAATAATAAAGATACGGCTGCTAATAAACAAGCATATGCCACATACCTACTTATCAAATTCAATTCTTGTGGCGATATAGATTAAGCAGCCAGAGTAGATGCGCCGCTACGTATGTAACTTTTTTTGAAGAAATTACTCATCTTTATTACATATATTTATCATTTGTACTTAGAATAAAACTTGGTCACCTAGCTAATCGCATGAACAAAGGTCCCGACCTAAGCTAAAGATCTAAAGAAAAAACAAGGACTAACAAACCTTTTTTTAAATTTATAAAGAAGTAAAAACTTCCAGAGTGAATTTAATTTAAACTTTGACTTCTTTTCATTTTAAGTTACAATTTTATTGTAACTATGTGAAAGTCAGCGTAAGCGTACGGAGGGAGTTTGTACTAAGAAGAAACTGGAAAAGTTTATTTTTATTTCTTCCTTTCTTTTACAGCTACAAAATATTGAAAAATGCATATCGTAGAATGAGACTTTCCACCACAAAATATTGTACGTTGTTCAAAATACTAAGTATAACTATTAATTATTTTATTCACATCACATACCTTCTAAAATGTGATACCAATGTCATAGAAGTATATTATTTGAGCAGATGATTAGGTTTTTATTAGGTTTAAAGACTCTTGTTTTGTTCTCATAAGAACTTAACAAATGATCCACTTAAGATGATATAAATATAACAATAAAAACTTAAATTTAGTTAATCCAAGCGCAGCGCAAATTATTAAAATGATGATTTGACTTTATGGTCACTATTTAGGTATAAAACTACGCGCCTCTACACGGCTACGTGATCTATGTCAATTTTACCGTAGCGCTAAGTTCACCAATTGCTAGTGTCGCAAGCGGCCATATCATTACATATTCATACAATAAAATAGAAATAACGAAACGCTGCCTAAACTAGCCCCGCCATACATTCCATGCGAGAACATTTTTACTTAAAACGAGTTTGGAAAGCGTCGCGATGGCTCTTTGTTACTGTAACTTATTGCTGTAATTGATTTCTTGTTTATCTTGAAGCGGGAGATCAAGATAATTTGATATCGCAATGTTAATGAGCAGAAATCAATTAATTTGTGAATTCTAAGTAGGCTCTACACTACGTGGCTAGGTATAAAAAGAAATTTGGTATTTATTGGGATGGTTCGTTTGGTTTGATTATGATTAAGACCGACCCTTGATTTTAAAATGACTCTATATCATGGGTCCCAATAAACTGACGACGACAACGTGGAAGGCCTAGATGGATATGGCAGGATGAGGTGGAAGTAGAAAGGAGAGGCCTTTGCCTTGCAGTGGGTAGGTTATGGCTGATAATAATAATCGATTGATTGCACGCACGATGATTGTCGATATCACCATTCCTCATGACAAGAACCTCGTGAAAGCTGAGAAATAGAAACAAATCAAATATCGCTCTAATTTTTTTTAACGTTTTGTTAAAGTACATACGTATCATATGAAGTTTTTCAATCCAAATTGTAATTTTAATATCATTTTATATAGGTAGGTTTTTTATAGGTAAAGAGCGGTGCCCCGAACGCGACAACATTTAACCAAAAAGTTTCATACGTACTTATGTAGGGTCATATTTTCAAGGTTATTTTTTTCTTTTTATAGGGTTTCACGTTTTATTATTTTGTGTCGGGGGTTTTTTTAATTTTAAATTGAATTTTTTTTAAATACTTTTTGTAGGGACTTGACCTTGGCAGAACTGCACAGACTGAGAAGCAATAAAGATTAAACATTGATCATCTCCACTTTTCCCCCCCCATCATTTAAAACATCTAAACCGAATTAAATATAACTAACCGTATTATTATATAGGTACAAATAATTTTACACTTCCAGTAGATACCCTCATCACACCACTTTCCTCATCAATCTAGGGCATTGATCTGATAAAAAAATAATTTTAAAGTTTGTAGTTTCCATTTATTCGAATTTATTCGAATTTAGTTAATATGTCTTATTCCCTTTCAATATACTGTCACATTATTCTACTAGTCAAGCTTTTTCATTTGATACTCATTTTGAGCAAATTAAAAAAAAATGTAATTCGCCATTTTGTGGCAGCGGCCATCTTGTACTGATTTTCATGAAACATGGCTAAGAACACTCGGCATAAAATTATCTATGACACAAAAAAAACTAAACGAAAATCGGTTCATCCGTTTGGGAGCTACGATACCACAGACAGATACACAGACAGACACGTCAAACTTATAACACCCCTCTCTTTTTGCGTCGGGGGTTAAAAATAAAATCAAAAATGCTAATATTGTTAATTCAATAATGCAGCCTATTTCCAAACTAGACTAACAATCACAGTAAAAAACAAAAAGAAAAACTGCATGATATCAACACATATTAATCAAAGCCCAAAAAATTTTTTCTAATATTAGAAATTGAGCTAATATTAGAAAAAATTTTTTGGGCTTGAGCGTCGATCGACCACCAGGTGGCCGATAACAATTAAAATTCTATTGTGTCTGGTATTCGCGCGCTCGAGCTCGTCTGTGCATTATGTGCATTAAGTGCATTATGTACATTATGTTTAGATTATACATTTTCCCAGACGGGAGACGTTTACAGGCTGCTGAAGATTTCTACTTGTAAGTAATTACACAATGAACAATATCTTACATAACACATAGCTGCAATTGACCACATACGACGCCAACTAACGGAGCCCCAGGCGTTCGCCCGCGATACCAGCGTTACTCGTAAACACCACACTTAAATTCATTGACGTCATAACATTGTTAGCCGCGATTCATAACCGTAAACTATTCCGATACGAAGATAAACAGATACTCATCAAAACCGAATAAAAGAGTGCTCCACGCGAGTTATTATACACCAATAAACGGTTTATGGGAGATCGGGACAATCTATCAGATTGGAATATGGAATAAAAATTGTTTACCGTGCGATGCTTGGCCACCGAATAAGTGTAGGTGAAGCATTTTTATGTTCCGACGTCTTGGGGTTCCGTGAGCAGTACACAAAACTTTCTTAGGGGGCTTTGTTTGCGTATCAATGAAGTCATCGTGATAAATAGAAAATGCACTGCCGGACGGGACATACAATGAGCTACGGAGTATCGTATCATAATGTTATTATTAATTTGCATCATGTTGTACAGTCACGACCAAAAATATGTATACAGTTGTAACTATTAATACAATGGTATAAGAGTCAAAGTGTATACATATCGGTGCTCGTGACTGTACATACATAGCGAAATGAAGAAATAATAACAATTGAATGAAGATGTAAGAGTAGTGTGTGCCAGTTAATAGAGTATACGGAAATATTCTGAACTAAGCATAAACCTTTTTAGCATACTCGTATACCAAAATAGTAAAAAAAATATTTATTTAATATTTAATATATTTATTTTGAAAGTATGACAAAAAATAACAAACTTGTGTTTTGGAGGGGTTAAACTGGACTAGGTTACGTCAGCCCCAATTCGAGACATGACTTAACATGTTCTCGGTGACAGTCACAAGTTTATTCCGGCTCTCGATGACGCTTTCCAAAGAAATAATAGCTCGTCCGGTGTAAAGCGTATCTCCAGTACTGTCGTCCGCATAGCAAGTAATGCTGTTGTTATGCAACATGTCATTGATATGCAGAAGAAACAGAGTAGGGGATAATAGTGTGTGTATACCGACCCCCATCGGGCAATTTCGATATTTTTGAATCAGTAATGGAAGACGTACTTAGAAAATTAAAATTAAAAAAGAAATTTGTTTTAGTATGTGGAGATTTTAATATAAATATTTTAGAAAACACTTCAACGAGTGTTCGTCTTCTTGCCTTATTTAAATGTTTTAATCTTTTAAATTTATTTCTCGAACCCACTAGAATAACTTCACATTCTGCCACTTGTCTCGATAATATTTTTACAGACTATGACCCTGTTTCTAAGTCACTCATTAGTAATCTTACGTCTGACCATTGCGGTTTGAAGGTGACCTATGATTTTGATATTAGGGATGAACCAAAAATAGTGAACTGTAAACCAGTTACAAAAGAGCGAGTTGAGTGTTTCAAAAATAGTATAGCTTGTAAAATTGATGCATTACCCTTTGTACAAGATGATCCAGATGTACTTTATAGTAATCTTTTTAACTTAATCAAGACCGAATACAACCAGGTGTTTACACCAAAAACAATAAAAATTACTCATAAACTTAAGTTCTGTGACTGGGCCACGACTGGTATATATAAAAGTAGAAATAAATTGTATGATCTATATAGTTTAAAACAATATAACCAAAATGTTAATTTTACGGAATATGTAAAGAATTATTCGAAAATGTTTAAGAAAGTGTGCATAGTAGCAAAATCTAATTACATTAAAGAAAAAATTAAAAAGTCTAACAATAAAATTAAAGCCACTTGGGATATTATAAACCGTGAAACAGGTAAATTTAAACCACGGGATAATACTTTCACTTTAAAAGTAAACGAAAACTTAGTTAATTCAGATTCACAAATTGCTAATATTTTTGATGATTTTTTTGTAAATATACCTGTAATAACAACGTCAAATTTAAATTCATCACCAGAAGCTGCACAAACTTTACTCAAAAAATATGTACCAAAATGTAATCTTTCCTTTCAATTTAAATACATTGATTCAATTAATATTATTAAAACATTCAAATCACTTAAAATGAAAAACACGAGTGATTTATGGGGTATATCTATTAAAGTAATTAAGGATATTATTCATTCTATTGCACCGTATCTTGCTGAAATTTTTAATAACTGTGTCGATAAAGGAATCTTTCCTGATCTTATGAAGTTTAGTAAAGTTATACCTTTATTCAAATCAGGAAACAAAGAAGACCCCAGTAACTATCGGCCCATTTCAATATTACCAGCGCTAAGTAAAATCTATGAAAAAATTATACTCGAACAGTTGATGACATATTTTAACACAAACAACCTTTTACATAGTAAGCAATATGGCTTTACTAAGGGTCGTTCTACTACTGATGCAGGTGTTGCTCTAATAAAACATATATTTGATGCCTGGGAGAAGTCTCAAAACGCTCTTGGAGTTTTTTGCGACTTGTCCAAGGCTTTCGATTGCGTTGAGCACCGGACTCTGGTGATGAAGCTACATTATTACGGTCTCAAAGATTTTGCTCTAAATTTAATACAGTCATATCTTAGCTCTAGAACACAAACTGTCGATATAAATGGTACTAAATCATCTGGTTCTCATGTAAAAATGGGAGTTCCACAAGGGTCGATTCTTGGTCCTTTTCTATTCTTGATTTATGTTAATGACTTGCCATTCTTTGTAGAGAACTTCTGTGAAATTGTATTATTTGCAGATGATACTTCACTCATTTTTAATGTAACTAGGTGTAGAACTAATTATGAAAATGTAAATAAAGCTCTTTCAGAGGTACTCCGTTGGTTTACTATTAATAATTTACAGCTTAACGCTAAGAAAACAAAATGTATTAAATTTATATTACCAAATGTCAGAAATGAACCAACTGATATTAGAATAAACGGTGATCAATTAGAATTGGTAGATTCTACAATCTTTTTAGGCATAACCCTTGACTCAAAACTTCAATGGAATCCTCATATATCGAAATTGGCCGGTAAACTCAGTTCTGCTGCTTATGCCATTAGAAAAATTAGGCAGTTAACAGACGTTGAAACTGCTAGAACAGTTTATTTTAGTTATTTTCATAGTGTCATGTCGTATGGCGTCCTACTGTGGGGAACAGCGGCTGATATTGAAACTATATTCATTCTACAGAAACGAGCGATAAGAACAATCTATAAACTAGGATCACGAACTTCCTTAAGAAATCTTTTTAGGGAGATTGGTGTCCTGACAGTTGCATCTCAATATATTTATAATTGTATAGTTTTTGTACGTTGCAATATTAACTCCTTCACTAAACATGGTGACATACACAATTTCAATACTAGAAATAAGACAAAACTTGTTATGCCACTGTTCAGGTTACAAAAGGTTCTTGGTTCTTTCTTGGGGCAAGGTATACACTATTATAATAAAATACCAAGTACTGTACTAGATTTACCTTTAGATAAGTTTAAAAAACATGTGAAATCTTTATTACTCAAAAAAGGTTATTATACAGTAAAAGAATATTTAGATGATAAAACAGCTTGGTTATAATAAAAACACACTATACTCTATTTGAATCATCATAATAAAATTAATTTATATAATTTTTATACTGATATGATAGCCTTTATCAACAGTGTCCTACAGATAACAAACAGCGTTGCGTTAAATAGATCACTAAGTTTTTATTTAGAGTATCTTGAGTGTGTCATGCTCTCTTTACTGTCTCTGCGGTGGTGGCGTGTGCGTCGGGTCGTTACGTTCCCTAAAATATGGTTGAGCGAAGCGATGGCTGATTCATATGTCATACTCGTGAACGGGTGCCGCCTGTGGAGGCTGGTCTGCTCACGCATACTTATCTTATTTTTAGTATTATTCACTATAATTTGACTTTGTTTTTCTTAAACAATTTTTTTCCTTTTACGATAGTACTGTAGTGGTACTGTATGACATTGTGGAAATTGCAACTGTTACCTGATGGAAATTTGTTAACGTATATTTTTTTATTTTGTGTTTTTTCTTTTTTTACATGTTGTGGTTGTCTTCTATATTTTTTGTGTTTATTGTAATGGAAAGTGTCCTGCTATGATAGGGCATTTTCCAATATTTTTGACGCTGTAAGGGAGAAAAGAGCTGGACACTTGCTGAGTTTCTTGCCGGTTCTTCTCAGTACAAGATCTCCCGCCCAGAGTAGACTTACGAACCGATGGCATAGTGACATTCATAAGAGCTACTTGTACCCTAAACTGAATAAATGTTTTTGAATTTTGAATTTTTTTGAATTTTGAATTTTGAATTTTGAATTTTGATAACACACACCCCTGCGGGACTTCAGCATTCACGGGCTTCATGTCAGAGCACGAGCCGTCGACTACGACTTTGATGCTACGTCCCGAAAGAAAGCTGGCGACCCACGAACACAATTTTTCAGGAAGCCCGTATGATGGAAGTTTAGAGAGGAGCCCTGTGCCATACCCTGTCAAAGGCTTTTGCTACGTCCAAGCTAATTGCCAGTGCCTCCCCTTTACTCTCGACTGCCTCCGCCCATCGGTGAGTAAGGTACACTAAAAGATCACCAGCCAATCGACCGCAACGAAAACCTTACTGATCGGTATTGTGCAATGATGGTAGGGACTGCTGACAAAATTCCCCAAGATAGACCAGAACGCACGCGTACCCGAAGGAAGACGCACTAGCCTCTCGCCAATTCTACCTATGAATGATGACTTCACCTTGGCAATATCCTTCTTAAAGGACCTGACGGCAAAGGCGGCTTCCTGAGCACACTGGTGTTTGGATCCTTTGATGACACCGCATTAGCTTAGGCTTGGTAATGTTGTCGCTTTTGGCGAGACGCCATTTTGCAGCAGCGACCAAACCAAGGTTGGGACCTGCCGCCAATGGGAACCACAGAGTTTGGAATGAAAAGTTCCATTCCCTGCAGTATCACATCAACGACAGAGTCGGGGGCGACATCTGGATCATCCAGCGAGAAGCAAATTCGCCACCATGGGTAGGACGCAAAGAAACTTCGCATCCCATCCCAGTCCGCTGACCTACAATGCCAGACCTGACGGCTGGCCGCTGGTTGTGTTTTTAAAGTTTCTGTGAGAGGCACAGTGTTACGAATCAGACAGTGGTCTGATGAGTCTAGTGGTGCATCAACAGAAACTTAATAGCCGTCTGGGTGCGAGGTCAGCAGAAGGTCCAATAGGGAAGGTGCATGGCCCTCCACATCTGGAACCCGCGTAGGCTCGGTTAACAATTGGGACAGACTGTAGGCCAAAGCGAAGTCATATTACAGAACATATTATAGTACATTGTAAAGTATTATTGTGTTTTTTATTCTTAATATATGTACTTACTAATGAAATCAATAAGTACAGAACTCCAACAGTGCTCCGTACAACACCATGCCGCCTAAAAGTTAAACACTTTCCATTCGAAGATGCCATATCTAAGTATGTATGGCAGTTTAATCTTCCCAACTAATTAACTAAACTAGGATGCCACGTATAAAACTACCATAATAAAATGCGCCCGTTAAAATGCACAATAAAAACTCAGTAACGGCCTACCTCCATAAATACGCTATTAATACAAGAGAGAGATCAGGAGAGATGTCCTAACTGCCAACTTATAATAAAATAAGGTTTGATACGTGTTGACTTTTTTACTATCGCAACTCAAATAAAAAACTTCAAACGATTCAACTTTTCAGTGGAATTTTTCCAGCCGGAAAACATGGCTTTATGTTTCCCCCGATAGAATATACGGGTAGCGTTTTATGTGAGTCACTGCTTACAGTTAGCTGTTCGCTTTGTTTCATTTAAAAAATTGCAATTGAAAGTTTTTTCCAACATTAGGATGTCATTAATTATATAAAGAGACAATTATATTCTCCATCCAAAATTAAAATATAGAACGATAGTCTTATCACTAAGAGCTATATTTTATATGCAATTTAGAAATAGGTTAAATACGAGATTTTTTTCTCTTTTCATTCCACAATTATTATTTTATAATTTTGGTTTTTTACGAATCATGTTTTAGTAAAACAAAATAATATTTTTTGAGAAAAATACATTATTAATATATTAACTATTTCAGTTACATCATAATATACATACAAAAATGCGCTGCACATTATCGGTTCCCAAACTTTCAAACGGTATGGGACAAGATATTACCACGCAATTACCAAAACAATAACGCACTGCCCCCGTAGGTGCCGGGTCCCGGGTTCGACTGCGTGTGGTCCCAATTAAGCCGCTTCTAATTTATACGAGCCGGTGTCGCCGGATTACTGCCGTGATCGGTGCACGTCGTTAATAGAAAACCTCAGTAATGCACCGAATGCTGGTAATATCATCGGTAATTACACATTTTTGTATCGTCTGATCAGTATAAAGATTACAGGAAGATTTATTAGCTTTCCAACCACAATAATACTATTGACTGTTGTGGTTAAAACAAAAAATCTAACTTAGACCAAACTCTAAAATCTCATTTCACAGAACAATTTATTCGCAGACAATTTTTTAATACTTTGCAATTAAATCGTTGAAAATAAATTGGCATTGCGGTGCCAAGGCTCATAGGCATAAATCATGTGTAACAAAAGCCGTAAGCCGATTGCGAGCCCACCGCTAATTGGGCGTCGCCGTAAACCGAGCGGCCATATTGAAAAACACAAACGTCAAAGAGTTAAAAAAACTAAGACCCACCGTGTAACACAATATTGTACCGCGAAAGAACATAAAATTCGGCTAGCTCTTAGATTCCGCGATGCCTGCGCCGCGCCGGCAAACGACATATTTATACGTGAAGTGAACGGTGTGCGCCCGCGCACACGCACACACTGACGCGCGCACCTAAACAAATGTGCTAAGTAAAAAATATTATTATAGCATAATGTCCCATAAAACACAACGCTCCGACGACGCCGGCGCAAGCTTCTCAAACCGTTCCCTGCGGGTGTGAAGTTCACTACGTTGCGCTACGCCGTAGTTCGTAGCGGGCCGTAGTGTCTCGTAGCTTTATCATTTTACCGACTCGTCAGTTTGATTGATATGCAGCGTGACGCTCGTAGTATGGTAGAAATTTGTCATTATTTGTAAGCACTTTCATTAATATTGATGATACATACAACTCTTCTTTAATACATAAATGCTGAATATACATGCTTTGCTAAAAAAAACTTCAATGATAATTTATTTTTAATAACGTGATTTTAACATAATAGGTTTGTATTTAATGTTTTGATCGTAAGCTAAAACGTATAATTTTTATATTAAATAAAGATATAATATTTAATTTAAAAAGTTTGGAAACCAGAGTTCCGACGGTACTCAAACATAAACAATGTCAATGATTTCTATTAAAATCGTTCAGCGTTTTCGATATAAGAATGATATTAGAGAAACGTCTAGGAACGGCCGTCTGAGCAATGTGCAATAAATAAAACTATCCGGTGGCCCTGATTTAACGACATGGCTCTTACGGTTCTAACAATAGAATCTACATTTGTTTACGCAACAAAAGCGTTGTTTTTGGTAAGTAGGCAATAAAAAATTGTTAGTATTTGGTAACCGGTACGTGTCGTCTGCTTCAAAGTTTAAGGACGCGGCTCTAGACAAACAATTATCAACTGTATGCAAATCTGGGCTTACAGCTGCCAAATAAATTATGTTCCACACATGCAAAAAGGTTAATTGCGCTCGTACGCGGTGCCTGAGGTCATCAGTATATGGATACGCGTAATTAAGAGATAAACAGCTCTTACTAATAGACCGTTTCCATTAAAGCTTTAGATTCGGATAACGATATGTATAAATCACGACAAGGAAAATGAAGTTCAATTAATAA
>OY720024.1:22033171-22066321 GCA_963082485.1 Eudonia mercurella | reverse complement strand
ACTGTTATTTCCTTCTTGCAAGAAGCTTTAAAGTGACCGGATGTGTTCAATTAGGTGGACCAGGACTCCTCGTGTATGTTATATTCAATCACTGGTCGGTACGATGGTTTTTCATACAATTATAAATGTCTTGTAGATAGTAGTGTGCAAATCTGTATTACTATATGTTATTTCGTGGTCTTTCAGGTGATCGATTGCGTCTCATAATAGCTTAACCTGTCATCAACCGTGAATACAGACACAATAGAATTTTAATTGTTTTATGGCATTGATCAGTGCTCGCGGCAGACGACAGGTTAATGTAAGGCGAGAAGCCATCGTATCGTCTTTGTCTCACTTGTTTATACTTTTGACCATAGATAAGACAATACGAAATAGAATAACAAGTTCTAATGCCTTTAAAACGCAATAGTTAAGAATGTGTTTTCTTCCAATGATAGAGTATTTTATTTTTCGAAAAGATGTTCATGACGCAATTTACGCTAATGCACAATCTAAAACATATCTAGTCAACGTAGACAAACATATACGAGAATACAAGATGGATTTATTTAACTTTTATGTAAATAAACAATTCCATTCGCATATATTTTCGTATCGAGAACACCAAGTAAGATATATTTTTATTCTATTATACATTTTGTTGGAAACAACGATATAAAATTTAAATATTAGATTACTTATAGACTGGAATCAGTTTTTAAAACATTTATATATTATATATTATAGCGATGTAATATCAGTAGGAATATATATAAATATAAATACAAATAATATATACAAATAATCAATGCAATAATGAAGATGAAGCCCTTAAAATGTTAAACCACTCAACCCGACTTTTAAAGTTATTCATAAAAGCATTCGACATGCAGATCGGTCTAAGAGATCAAAAGACCGCATTGTTTTTAAAACTCAAGAGACAAGTTATGAGAATATTGATAGGCTGGTATAAGAGTGTTAAGAAAAACTAGCATGAACTGAAAAAATCTAATCTATATTAATATGTTTCACACTTCTGTTATCATCAGGCAAGACTATAAGAGTTATAACTCGTAAGATCCATGGATAAGCGCGAAATATATTGATATATATTAAGTTTTTTAAATTAGATACAATTTGAGTAAATAGAAAACTAAACAATACGTAAGTAGTTCAGTCGAAGTTGCCTTTTAAAATATATGCGATAGGATATTGGCGATAGATCTCCAAAAATAATAAAAAGTATTGGTTAATAACTTAGCGAGTAGATAAAAATTGTTCCTGAAGCCTCAGAGGCAATCTCGTATATCTTATATTATAAATAATGTTAAGCGTACAACAATGTAAATTAGTCATTTTCAAATAACCAAATGTTCAATGTGAGTAAACGACACTAGTTGCGATTGTATTAGTGATACGATATATACGTAATAATTTAATTTTTACCCGAAGAAAGTGTCTGCTTATATAAATACATAAACAATAAAAACTACCAAGTAGAATTATGCGTTTCACTAACACCTCCCAGCAAGGGCACACGTGAGGGAACTGCACACCAGCTTGCATGACTACTTCGTGAGCTGGCCTAAATCATCGACGGCTGTCAATAGCAGCATCAAATTGCAATATTGCTGATATTAAGCATCTTAAAATAAATCTTAAGTATTTCATCTATTTTTGTTTGAATCATAAAATTTGATTTAAAGTGTATTTTAAAAATATTACTAGGTACTACTAATATATAAGAATAAGGTTTTCTATACTTTAATGCACGTTGGTGGTTTGATCAATAAAATGCTGTCTGTCTGTAACAAGGAAAACAATCGTCGATGATTAAATGTTCGGTTTATGAAGTACACCCTAAGTTTGATTCGTAGGGGTTGTCAGTTGTCACCACCGCTTATGTAACATGTCTTCAAATGTGTAGGGTGCTTTATTCTCACAAACGCAACCTATTGTTAATATTAATCAATCATACAACATTCTACTATGATACAACGGTGAAATTAATAAAAAGGTAGGTTATATTGTTTGTAAAACTTATTTGTTACCTGTCATCAAAAACGATACTTATGTTATGTTTAATTTCCTATAATAATTTTTTCATGACATTTCTTTTTAAAGTAGATTTTTATTATCACTAATGCGCAGTAACATTTTCACATCGCAGTTACCTACATAGCCTCAAAATTGTTAATAACTCAGGTCCCAAGCAAACCGATAAAACTTATTGTTTTTTTTTTGTAAGTTTTGAAATTAAGCAGTTTATACCATGAAGGCGCTCCTAGAGAAAAAATGTACATGTATAGATCAAATCGCGTTTATTTGACATATAAATGAATATACATTAAAGCTTTTATTCGAACTACATAAGCCGGCTTCTTCAGCACCAAAACAATTAACCCAACATAAGTATCGTTAGTGAGAACGGGTGAGAGTAGGCCGGCAATCGTCATAACTAACCCGTTTCTGTCCACAGGCGGCTGCCGACGGACGCAGGACCTGCTGCGGGTGCGCGCGACCGACCCCCGCCCGTGCCCCAAGTGCGGCAAGATCTACCGCTCTGCGCACACGCTGCGCACGCACCTCGAGGACAAGCACACCGTCTGCCCCGGATACCGGTAAGGCGTTCTACTATTAAGGGCGCGGTCACAGAAGAGATGCACGCTCCTATTGATACTTATTAACTAGTAGCTAAAAGCTAATATTATGTACATCAAATTGCAGTTTAGCTCTTCTAAAAATGTCCTTATTATTTCTTATGATCTTGACGATCATAAGCAATAATATCACTCACTGTACTTATATGGAGTTCACCTTTGGTCGTTATTCTACCCCGCTCAGGGTCAGGTCATAACGCCAGATTAGCGGTCGACCCGTTCTTCATCCGGTAGTTACAATACTACCTCAGGAGAGATGCCCTAAGACACGTGTAGTCCACTTCCAATTTTACAGAGATTGGCGGGAAAGTGAAGAGTCATGTCTGCGGTTTTGTTTTATTTTCTAAAATTTGTGATATGTCGAATATTAATGTGAAATAATGGTGGATTATTAACCGTTAATTAAGTGTTCGTGAGTGTGCATGAGTGTTGGCAAATGAAACAAAACAGTGCAACGTCACTTTTCAAATTCTCTCAAGAAGTCCGCCCGTAAAGCCATAAAAAAAACATAGATGTAAAACAAGTTCACTTTTATTTATTTATTTGTTTATTTTATTTTATTTAATAGGACAACCAACAAAATTTACACAAATACAAGCAGAATTGTTTTCGTACAAAAATGGACTTAAGCTAAGTGTCATCATACTTATAAGCTGCCATGGCATGCAATGTTGACTAAAATATATTATTTAAATACTATGCTTTACTATAGTTTTCATTAATAAAAGCACTACTCGTAGTTTCTACTGACAACAGTACCTAGGTACTCACACCTGCACGTCAGGGTACTACAAACTTTAAAATTTCTTCAAAAGACTTCGAACTTTAAGACTATAGCATATGGTTGAACGTTTATTGAACAACTGTACGTTTTCCGCAGCTGCGTGTTGTGCGGCACCGTGGCCAAGTCGCGCAACTCGCTGCACTCGCACATGTCGCGCCAGCACCGCGGCATCTCCACCAAGGACCTGCCCGTGCTGCAGATGCCCACGCGCTTCGACCCCGAGCTGGCCAGCCAGTAAGTATAGCATAGGTTACATATTAGGTTGGGGGAAAAGTTTCTTCGCATTTTTTAAGAAAATTTAAAACATTTTTTAATATAGTTTATTTACATTTAACTACAGTATGAAGTTTTGGCAGTCCTCTCGTGATATTAACCTGACGCTGCCTAAAGAATTCTGAAGAGACCGAAACAGGTGGAAATCTAAAGGTGCAAGGTCAGGATTATACGGCGGATGCATTAACACCTCCCAGCCAAACTCTCTTAATTTGGATATATAAATATATAAATTAGAGTGGCTAAAGATGTGTGAGGTATAGACGCGCGTTATCTTGATGAAAAACCACAACCCTTCTGTAGATTAAATCCGGCCGCTTCCTCTCAACTTCTTGCTTTAATCTCAATTAGTTATTCGCAGTAGAGTTCAAAATCAATGGTCCTGCCTGGTGGTAACAGCTCATAATGAATAATGCCCTTCCAATCCCACCACACACACAGCATCACCTTGTTGCGAGTTAACCCGTGTTTCGCCACAGTCTGTGAAGCCTGACCGGCCTTTGACCACGACCATTTTCGCCCGTTCTTGTCGTACGTGATCCACTTTTCATCACCAGTTATCAGCTTCTTCAAAAATGGTTCAGAAGGGCTATCCCCACCCTGTACAGGTTTTTAATAACTAAGGCAGAATCACAAAGTTAACAAGGAATTTAAACGGGTTTAACGCAAACTTTTGCTTTATACCTGACGTTCAACGTAGTCACATTGTTCCTATACCCTTAACCTGTAGACAATAAACAGTTTGTATCCATAGTCATTACTAATCCGCAACCTTCTCCTCAGACTCCTAGCAAAGGCAGGTGTGAAAGTGTCGCCGGAGCAGCTGCGCGCGCGCGCCTCGCCCACGGGCCCGCGGCGCTCGGACATCAAGCTGGACGCCAAGTCCGCCGCCTCCGAGAGCAGCTCGGTGTGCGGCGACCACGACAACGACGACCTCAGCCAGTCGCGCTACCAGGACGGCGTGCCCGTCTCGCCGCCGCGTGAGTACTAATCGAGCTCTTTACAAACAGATTTGCCCTTTTCATTTTTGTTTCACAACATTGAAGCACGGGGCTTTATTATCACCTGATGCTAGTTAACTAGGCAGCGAGCGTGTGCGTGGCTACTGCAAAAAGTGGTACCTCAATGCTGCTAGCAGTTGAGGAAACGACGAAGCGCTGCGTTTAAAGGGTAAAATCCCCCATCCCCCCCTGACTTAGAGTTCGACATAACCCGTGGGTTACCCTGTGGTTATAGCATTCCCCTCGAGAAAGAAATACAAGGTAAATGAAACCAAAGGTTCACAAATAACACTTCACCCGGAGTTTTCAGGTACATAATAATTTCAAGGGCACATCGCATTCAGCTCAGCAGTAAATTATTAAGTATTGAAAGTTAAAGTTGATAGGTATAAATGTAACGCTAAAATGAATCTCCTCGTCCACAGACATCAACAACCTTGCGAACACGACGATCACGAAGGTGCCGGCGGTGCGCGCGGTGTCGGCCAAGGCGGTGGAGCGCGGCCCGCTGGCGCTCAAGCACGACGACTACCCGCCGCCCTACGGCAACTCCGCCATACTCGACACCTACATGCAGTACTTCGGTGAGAACCTGTTCGGTAAGCTATTTCCACTGGATATCGTATACAAATATTATTGTGAAACAGTTTGTTTGTTCTTCAATAATGCCGAAACGATAGAACGGATTTGGATAGTTTTTAAAACACAGGTAGATCATATCCTGGAGAAATACACAGGATAATTTTTATTTTTTATTTTTAAGTGCTAGTTGCTGCACTGAAGCTGAATTGAATATTTATAAAATACAGTGAAAAAATTAAACGCCCACCCGACCCGGTAGCATAGCGGTCAGTGCAGGCGCCCAGATTGCGGAAGACCCAGGTTCGATTCCTGGCTGGGTCGGATGGTCGTTTAATTTTTTTACTGTATTTTATAAATATTCAATTCAGGATATTTTTTATTCCGAGAAAATATTTTATTTCCTAAGGAGATACCACTTTGTGACAAAGAGAATTTTGCGCATTCGAACCCGCGGGCGTTCAATAATAAAGTATGACACAACCTAAATCGTTCGGGCTTAAAAGACGATTTCCATTTCTCCCCAGGTATGAACGCAGCGAAACTCGCACAAATGACGGCGATCAACATGGACAGGAAAACGTACGACGAGCCGTCGCCGCAGATGGGCTCGCTGCCGCCCACGCACACGCACACGCTGGCGCACCAGCGCTTCCTCAAGCAGATGCAGCGGCAGTACAGCGACGGCTCGCCCAAGGCCGACATCCTGCGCGCCGACGAGCCGCTGGACCTGGGCAAGGAGCGCGCCGCCGACGACAAGCTCGACCCCGACAAGGAGAACGCCAAGCTGTACTCCGACGCCCGGCCGCGCCCGCCCGCCAGCCCCGCGCGCGCCTACTCCGACGACGAGCGCGACGACAGGGCCTCATGAAATGACGACGCCGCGGGCCTCCGCGCGACGTAGGACGGTTCTGTTGGAGGTATTTCAAACGGTGCTCGAGTGTTATGTTTTGTGGTCGTAGCTGATTCGTTTTGCGGTAAAATTGTTGACCCGTGGAATGTCATTGGTGCCATTTCCGATAATGTAATGTAAATTAAAGTTTAGAATAGATCCGAGCCCGCGCCGTGAAGGTGTACCGGTGATGCCGAGGTCGTCGACGATGTTTTCGTTGGACGCGGCGCCGCGGCCGCGCGCCGTAGACTCCGAGTGCCCTCCGTTAGTATCGTCGACTCGCCTTTCGGAGATTGTTTTAGTAGTTAAAGAGACTAGTGAGTAGTGTTTTATATTGTGAATGTAAGGCCCCTGTCACATAGTAGGGCCTCTTACATAGTAATTCCATCCATCTACCTCAGCATTTGGGCCAATGCGGCGACGTTATAAGTAAATAAAAAATAATATCCACACAAATTGTGAAATTCCATCCATCTACCTCACTTCAATAGATTTTATTTAATATTTTATACAATTTATAGATATAAATAACTGTTGTTTTATGCATTTTGCAGATTGCATTTATATATACTATATAGAGTATATTGTAGGTAAATATATGCAAGTCATTAGGTCATCGTTAGTGCTGCCCGTAGATACTCGTTAACCGTTTATTTTGTATAGAATACGCACTCACTAGACGATACCACACTGCGTCACGACTGTAGCGAGTAATGGACATACCTCTCTATATCAATAAGCACACTAACTAACTTATATAGTAAATATCTTTGTATACGAAAAAACATTACAGAGCTTAAAATGTTGAATATTGTTAAATAAAAATTGCGCATAGATATGCGCATTACAAATTATATACCACGATAATAATATTAACGATAATAAAAATAATGAATGTAAATGAAATTTTTAGATCGTGTTTTGACATCTACAACATTTCTTCTGCCTTGAGACTGATTTATTAATTCCAAGGAGGAAGGTACGCGTGCCACACGCGCGCGCGCATCGCGCGTCCCACTATGACTAAAGTTCAAATTTGACAGTTGAGAAATCGTATAAAGAACATGTATAACAATGTATATAAACTGAGGTGATATGTATAGTACATAATAATAAATATAAACAAATATAAACAAAAGCAATAAATAAAGTATACCTTGATGTTGCCTTCGGATACGTGTAAATAGAATATGGGTAGTGAACGGTTTGTGTTGGTTTGAACCTTGTAATAGTGACAAGAAGGTTTATTTTGTGGTAATGATGTGGGCTCGTTACTTAAATAACAATTACTGTGATTACAATCTCATGTTAGCCTTCAATACTTATACATATTTTTTAGAGTACAATGTTATAGTTATTTAGTATATTGTAAGGTAATTTGTAAGTGAGTCACAAGATTATATTTACTTCCTTAAACATTAGAGTTCACGTTATTTAAGTATTTAGAGCAATAGGAGAAGCATTTAACCTTTTATAAGAGAGATATTAGATGTTTATGAGTTTATTGGGATGTGCTCGAGCCACGAGTCACGAGATTGGAAATACAACTATACAATTCCTTAACAAGACAGTGAAGACTAAAAACCGTTCACCACAGCGATCTAATAGTCTTCCAAATAGAACTCTGCTCTATGAAGTAACAATGATTGTACTTGCAAGTTGTGCATTGCACCATACATTATGTAAGGTTGCAGCTTATTAGTAAGGAAGGATAATAAGACTTGGAAGTGTTTGGGTCATCACAGCAAATTCATAAATGTGTTAGAATAAGCGCTGCGGGTTGATTGATAACAGTTTTGTTTAGTGTGTTAGCGACGAGTTTCGTCCGTTTGGTTTGCGTACAATATAACCTTGTTGACAGTGTTGCCATAGCGATTTATGAATGTACATATGTTTGATTGTTTAGAGACGAGTGCTTATTTTCTCATTTTTAGTTGATATTAAAACTTATTTAAATAGATCACTATGTGAATACTTTCAAAGGGCCAAAGCACACTCGGTACTTTAAGCATCGGCGATCGGATTTTCGATGCTGAATTTTGTTTTCGGGATCCTTGTGTTTAAGCTTTGTATGGAATCCCGCATTCAAATGATGCATAGGATGGCAGTCGGGCACAGTGAAGGGGGGTTCAAGCGGGCTGACTTGAACGTAGACCGTTTGTAATCAGTTACAGAAACAAAAGATTATTTGGGCGGGGCTTAAAGCTCACTCGCTGCTGTTACGAGCTTCCGTAAAATTTCGCTAATCGCTTAAGCTAAACGTATCATGTGTACTGTGGCCTTAAAGGGTGTAACGCACGAAGCTGATTTGGTTAATACTTTATTGTTCCCTTGCGATACAATCTTGCCAAATAACAAAATACACAGTTGCCATCTATTAGCTAGTTCTTTTGTTGTAACCAAAACGGCTTCATGTGAAATCTTACAAATTACAAAACTATTTGCACATACTTAATACATAAATATTAACCAATAGTCAGTTACCAGAATGTGATTAAGAAATAAATACGTATATATTTTTGCAGTACCTACACTCCCATCGCCACAGATAAAGTAAGTTACAGTGCCAAAATGTGAAGTTACATCGACGTGTTCCTTATAAGCAATATAGAGACTTATGGAGTTGCGATAGAGTTCAACCGACCTTAATCGTAAATGGAACTCGATGTGACTCGACTTGCACTGTACTATTGTTGATTTTACGAGATATTATTATACCAGTGGAAATATACGTCGTATTGACTATAAGTCGATGATTATTGTCTTTGTATAATACTTATTTTAGTTACCTATTGAACTTAGGAAGTTCGCGTTTAATGTCCTTTTCTTTATTTTTATTATGACTTTACCTCATTAGCATGGCCGGTCATGTAAAACTCACTTTTAACTTTTATATTGTAATTATTCTTTAATTTAATTTGTTACCGTCTCGTTTGATGTGGTGCCAGCGTTAACAGAGACAAAGTATTTTGCTTAATCACCTCATTGAATCCAGGTACCTATACATGTAACAGGGAAATAGTTGATAAAGGTTTAGACATAATTTGCCAGACTTCAACCACGACGTGTAATGATCACAAATTAGTATAAGTACTAGTGATTCCTTAGCGAGCACAAACGTAAGTAACTCTGCGTTGGTGTATGCAAGTAGATGTTAGTTGATTTGAGGAATTTATTTGTCTTTATATTTAACCACCGGTATATTGTAAGCTATTCTAATTTCGAATTTCTCTGTTTCGAATAAAAAATTAATGAAAGAGGACTAAATTTGGAAGCAATTTGGTCTACCTAAATTTAGTTTTATTTCATGATCTCGTTATGTTTTCGATATTGTTATGATTTGTTCGATCATCGGTGGCTTTGCTGTATACGACTACGACTGGGCTAGTAGCCACCTCCCTAAACAGAATTAAGATTGTTAAGACGGTCTGTTCTAGCATTTGCCAAAATACGGCGAAAAAATATATAATTTCAAAACAATAAGTTGTGTACTTTGTGCAGAAGCTATAAGTTCCAATAAAGTAAGGCATTTACGCACCGTATAATGACCCTAGCCACACGAGGAGGTAGGAAGCGTTGTTACGTTGTCACGAGACAGACACGCCTTCGCCATTGTACATTAGTGTACTAGACGTACGCCGCTTCATTTCATTATTATATACAAGAATAATAAAAATAATTGTTTTGAAACTGTTGTCTCATTTCACTCATACACCAATAATATAAGTTATTTGCAACTTAAATACAGCTTTGCATACACTAATGAGATTGGTTTATTCACATAAACTCCAACGTAATTTTAAATCTGAATCGGGAAAGACCAGACATGATGAAAGGCACAGGTATTCTTAATTTGTATCATATAAAAATCTATCTAAAACAAAAACAATTTTATTAAATGGAATTATTTGACATTTTTTTATATTAAATCGATCATGCTCTTAAATTACAAAATAGTGCCTAAAGCTACAGGAATAAATACATTTCACATTTATCACATAAACACTAACTAAATTATAGATACGTTTAAGAGAATATTTCTATGTACTACACTGATCGACAGAAACACATTTGTTTGGTGTGGAGCATTTATATGGTGTTCATTAATCCTAGGGATATTTGTACAAAAATATCAAGTTAAGCTAATTGCACACTGAAAGCTGTGTGAAAAGTGTATTCATTAGTTGTAATTCGGATAGTGCTCCTCTCCCTACTCCTGGTTATTGTTTTTCTTCTTGCTGAGGAGGTAGTGAACACCCACGAGGGCGTTCACCCTGCAACAACAATCAGTTTGATCAATCAATGGTGTGTGAAAAGGTCTCTTTCTATCATTGTTGCTGGGTGGATTTTGCAGACCTTAGTTTTTACTTAATTCTTTTGATATAAAACACTAATATATTTCTACTTTCTATATATTCTATATATTCTATATATTCTACATTTTCCTTACAACAAATAACAACAAAATAAAATAAAATAGTTTAAATAATTAAACAACAATACCTATTAATTTTGAAATACATAGTTAAAAGTACAATAAAAGTATTTAATAAATAAAAAAGCAATAAAAACTACTCAACCCACTTGCCATTGTTGAGCTGAAAGATTTCTTACAATGACAATAATGAAAATGGCACTTTGGTTAAGTAGTTTTGATTATCTAGTGATATTATTAACAAAGAAATATAACAAAACCATTTATTTCTACCCTTACTGTCATGAATGAACTGAAATAGAATTTCAATAATTTAATCCAACCGCTACTAAACGGTTAACACTAACCACCAACCACGACCACTGGCGATTTGCGGCGCGGTGCGCTACTTCTCTGTTCATTGAATTATTTCTATGAACGTCGGCTAAGACTACCGTAGTATATCGCGCAATGAACTAGAAATTCACTTGCCGCGCCGCAAGGCGGTCATGCTCGGTGCTGGTACTCACAGGAAGGCCAAATGCTATTTCTTGGAGGCGAGCGCGATGCCGAGCCCGACGAGCCCGCCCAGCGCCAGCACAGCGCCGCCTGCCACCGCGATGCCGATCAGACCTTCCTTCTCCATGCGCTTGTTGATCTGGCGCTGCAACCAAAGCCACCAAACACATTTTCACACTACACAGTAAGGATTTTTATTTTAAATAAATAAATAAACATAAATAATAGTCTTTATACTACCCTACTGCTAGACAAAGTTCTCCATCATTGAAATCAAATAATTCCAGAACATTAAACAAATAAATTAAATCACATAACAGTTTAAAATGAGAGTAGCCGCAGATCATGCTTGGTGGCGTGCACTTAGAGAGGCCTATGCCCAGCAGTGGACTAGTATAGGCTGATGATTATGGTGATGAACAGTTCTTTAAAACATTTACCTATTTTTCATCTGACATTAGCAATTTTGTAACCTAAAATTATTTATAAACACTGAATTGATAGAACAAAATAGTGACATCATAGTTCACAATTCCCATACAGTTTCTATTAAACAAAATCGTTTTGACAGTTGCTAAAAAGTTTACCTATTGACTAACCAGTCAACTACCCAATTGGTGGGTATTAGCTAAATCACCACTGTTGACAAATGTGCATTAGTGATCACAAACACTGGCAGGTAAAAAATATGAAACACACTACACCTAACTTAGAAATTGAACCCAGGACCTCAGGATATTAGGTCAAGCTCTTTGCCGCTTCTCCACTGAGTTGTGAAGAACCATAAATAAATAATCAGTTTGTAGATTCGGTTAACAAGAACTTCTTAACTGCATACTATGCATAAAAAATCTGTCTTAATGTTTTCAGTAATGTTGACCTTTCCAAATGTGTCTACCTCATTCCATTTTGTTCCACTGCCGTACAAAGGCCTTCCCACTTGTTTATTGCCTAAGCCCTAAGGCATCTTACGCCACACAGTCTGGCGTGCATCCAAGTCATTGTGCCACCTCTGTATGGGCCAACTGAAGTGGCTAATATAATAAAATAAAATAACGATATAGTCCTGCAACACTTACCTCTAATGCCAGCACTTGCTGGTTGGCGGGCTCAATTTCAAGAAACGACTTAACATAATGCAGTGCTTTGTTGTACTCCTTGATTCTGGCATTGCCTATGGCAAGGTAGAAAAGGTAGTCCCGTTTGCCATCCGAGTGTGAGTTGAACAGTTCCTTTAGTAGCAAAATACCCTGAAATAACAAAATATAATTGCCTAAAATTAGTATTCAGTTTTTTGTGTGTTGATAGAAAGATAGATAATTATTTTATTGCAACAATGTACGTACAAATAATTACAATAGTAAAAATTTGGTTGTTGTATTGCTTTAGAGTGATTTCTTCCAGACAACCAGTCGGATGGAGACAACTAATACACTGTAAGATCGAAGGTGCAAACCTTTTAATAATATTTAATAAAACAATATAAAAATAATGTCAGGATGTAATGTAGTGTTGATTAGATACTTAACACAAAAAAAGTTTAAAATATTTTAAGCATTATTTATTTTAAAACCTTAATTTTCTTTCCTCAGTCTTACCTTTAATAGTATAAAAAGTCAAAACACTTAAGTACGGTAAACAGAATTCAAACGATTCAAACAAAGAAACAAATAGTCCAAGCCAGATGTTTACCAACAAATTAACGTAGACTCCGGCCATTCAAAAGTAGTTACGCAAATTATAAAGGATAATAATCCTCGCCCTGTACATAGGTTAAATGGACTAACAACAAATCTTTTAAAATTAAAAATACAGGTTTATCTTAAGGACAGCTTATTATGAGTATATTAGTTAGAGGACTAATATACTCATAATAATAGCTTTTTTGAATAGATTTGTTTGAAACTAAAAATAATGCGTGTCATTTATCATCGCCTAAAAATGTTGACACTACTTAAATAAAAATAGTTGACAAACCTTTCGGATGTCTGTGGGGTATTTGCTCCGTACCAAGCACCACGCATATTCGAATTGCGCCTTATGCGTTACTTTTCCTAGGTGGAGCTGTTCATGGAATATTTTCTCGAATTTCTATGCAAAAAGAAAGGGGAATGATTAAACAATGGAAACAACAACGCAAGAGATGACTCACAAAATATTACACAAGTTTTTATTGACCTGCAGATCTTCCGAGGATACCACTTCATCAAGGACATCCTCCATGGTAGGTAATGAATAAGTAATAACAACAATCACGAATGAAAGTACTGCACAATTTAATAATTATGGCGCACGGTAAACTGCAATAACATTATCGGTAAAAAATCGAATATTGAGATCATTAATTTGACACTTTGACAGCGGACAGTCAAACTTTTTTTTTTATATAATTTATTCATGACCATGGATACTTGTCCTTCAGTCGAAAACTTAATTTTTATAAACAATATTTCCTTCGTGTATGATGATAATGAATGATAATAGAAATGAGAAGTGAAAAATGATATACCCACCAAACCCCTCGAGTATCCCAGTAAAGATGTAGGGCTTTACTAAGTCCTCGAGCGGACTTCTTGAAAGAATTTGAAAAGTAACGTTGCATGGTTTTGTTTCATTTGCCAACACTCAGGATCACTCACGAACACATAACGGTTAATAATCCACCATTATTTCACATTAATATTCGACAGAACACAAATTTTAGAAAATAAAACAAAACCGCAGACATGACTCTTCACTTTCCCGCCAAGAAATCACAGCCACGGCCAAACTTGACTTGACATTGACAGTGACATTTGACTCTCCGTGCGGTCCAATCCAGTGTTGCCGTTTGTACGGCAATTGCCGTTTCGTACGGCACTCAGGCTCTTTAAAGACGAATTGTACGGTATACGGCAGAGTGGTCATTGCCGTACGCTAAAATACGGCAGTCAGGCAATCACAGCATAAGGAAGTAGGTATTGGGTAGGTATACCACTAGCTACTATATTTACGAAATACAGTAAAATTGTAGATGAAAAAAGAAACGTAATCAGCGTTTGCGTAAAAATGATCGCTAAGTTTTGGAGCAAGACATTACATTTATCGGAACCGCAATTTCAGAATTTGGCGAAGTTTGTTTTTGAAGTTCTTTCCTTGCCACATGCCAATGCCGATTCAGAAAGAATCTTCAGTGCTGTCAACTTCATTTAAATAAAACAAAGAAACCGCTTCTTAACATTTACTATAAATGCAACATTATTAGTCAAACAGTGCATTTCCAGAAATCATTCAAATTGTACGAGGTTCAAGCCAACTCCCGAAATGATAGCGAAAATAAAAAAACCGTCTGATTATGAAAAGAATGCCACTGAAGATGTCTTATTATGTGATGTTGTGGATTTGATGGGAGGAGAGGAGTGATCTGTGGTGCCTTTTTCTATTAAATCTATTGGTTCAGTGGCATCTTTTTCATAAACAGAAGGTTTTTCTTTTTTTGACTTGTGTTTCTTGTCTGATGAAAAAAAGATCCTTTTTCATGTAAATAAAAAAATGTACGGCAATTTTTGTTTCAATACGGTAATTTCATCTCTTGCGTACGGTAACCCTACAAATGACCAGCGGCAACACTGGTCCAATCTCAGAATTATAACGTGCCTCGTTAATCACTCGACATTGGCGGAATTATTTGTGTTGAAAAAACACTCCAAAAGCCATAAAACAAGAAAATAATAATAACAATGGGTGGATTCGCGTTTTGGATTGTTTCGGATTTATTTAGAAGCCTTCTTGTAAATGAATCTGAAATGCGTGCAAAGTTTCAAAAATCGAAAGAAGTACCTACTATTAAGTAAGATCTGCTAAACAAAAGCACTCTTATTTAATCAAGAAATCTATGAAAAAAAAGTCTGTCATTTTCTGCGGGGGACGAGGTAACGCACACAAATACAGTTTCACACTGATGAATTTTTCAATGACGTCGCTACGCACGCAAACAACAAAATTATTAAACACTAGCATAAACTAGACGCACGACTTCTTGGCGGGAAAGTGAATAGTCATGTCTGCGGTTTTGTTTTATTTTCTAAAATTTGTGTTATGTCGAATTATAATGTGAAATAATGGTGGATTGTTAACCGTTAAGTGTTCGTGAGTGTGCATGAGTGTTGGCAAATGAAACAAAACAGTGCAATGTCACTTTTCGAATTCTCTTAAGAAGTCCGCCCGAGGACTTAGTAAAGCCCCACATCTTTACTGAGATACTCGAGGGGTTGGGTGGTATATCATTTCTCACTTCTCATTTCTATTATCATTCATCATCATCATACAGAAAAGAAATATTGTTTATTTATGTATTACTTGTTAGAAAAATTACTTTGATACTGGCTAAATGTGCTAATCGCACAAAGCCATCAACAAAATGAAAAAGAAACTAGACGCACACTAATAAATTCACACACAGGGATAACCTGTCCGTGCACGAGTCTGACTGCAACTTTATGTAAACGTCGATAGTGCTTGACACTATCGATTTAATTTGTCGATTTCAATAATAATGACATAGCCCGAAAAGTTGCTAAGCTCAAGCCCCACATCGCTCGCAGGACTGATGGCCGCTGGGGCGGAACAGTCCTCGAGTGGTGACCGCGTACCGGAAAGCGCAGTGTCAGCAGGCCTCCAACAAGGTAGACCGACGATGTGGTAAAGGTCGCGGGAAGCCGCTGGATGCGGGCTGCACAAAACCTATCGTATTGGAGATCCTTGGGAGAGGCCTTTGTCCAGCAGTGGACGCCTTTTAGCTGAGATGATGATGATGATGAATATTAATGTATTCACATCAAAAAAATATTTTTTTTGTTTAAATCAGGCTCTTCAGTATGGTTAATTAAGGTAGATACTTTGCTTTTCTTTATCGTTAAAATCGACAGTTATTAATTAGGATAAGTCAAAATCTGCAAAATATACCCGAATAATTTTATTCCATTCCAAGTAGAATTGTTGTTTTCAAGAAAAGCTGCAATCTTATTCTTTCATTATGGAAAAATAATTTGCTACATAGCTAACCGAGACTCTCAAACAGGAGGAACCGAAAAACTGAACAACATAAATATAAAGTACTTTCATGGTTCCATAACGCAGATCAATTCTTTTTTGTCTTTCTACGTTACCTGTAGGGTCTTAATTTTTCAGATTTCCAAATGCAATTATTCGAGAGATTTTTTCTATTTCTATATAAGTTTCCAAATAAGGCTGAATTTAAAAGCAACAGACTTAAATTAAAACAAACATATCAATATACAGGTATGTACCGAACTCCAGAATGATAACATACAAACGAACAGCGAAATATACCTAATGCTGTCAAGGTTTATAATACTGCCTTCTGAGGTTAAATCTTTGAATGATGCAAAGTTCTTTAATGCATTAAAGCTACTCGAAGTGTCCATATAATTAAAAAAAAAATTGGAATAAATAACGTAATGTTTTAGTTTTAAGTAAATTCTATGGTGTAGGTGTTGTTATTTCTGTCAGAAATTAACTATTATTTTGCTGCTTATAATGTTGTAACAGTTTAATAGGTTTTTTATTTTGATTTTTTTATTTTTTTGTCATCAGTTAAGTGTTTGCGGATCTTTAATTCACAAAGGCGACATAAATCAATAACTTCTTTTAATACATACAATATGCCACAACGACTTTTTTGGTATGTTAAACTTTTGTCATTTGGCTCCCCACATAAACCCTTTATGCATGTACTGCATTTAATTTTTTAGTAGAAAATACTACGAAGCCCGCTTTATATTCCACTACCTTGTTTCCAAATGGAGATAAGTATGTTTCGATCTCTAATCATTTGTTTTTTTATTTGTTTATCTATATTATTATTTTCCTTTAATAGCCAGAATAAACATTATGATGAAGTCGATATCAATATCATAGTAGAATCAATATTTTGTTTTTGTACTGTCGCAGCTCTAACTTTGTTGCAGTGTGGCCAATGTAATTAAATTAAAATTTCCTATTTTCGGGATAAGTGACGGGACGTAAATATAATATATTAATGAAGTAGACCAATCATAAACATACAGTTTCATAGTATTGAGAATTTTTAATGCAATTAAGTTGAAAAAAAATCTGTAAAAACAAAATAAGTTACAATTTATAAGTAGTGATCTATCATTAATTAAATAAGCATTTATAGTAAAAATACAGTTTTAACTTTATAGAACGTGAAATATAAATTGTAATTCATTGTTGGCTCATTCAAATTTAAAAGTTACGCAAAGTTGCAACTTGACGTTTTAGTGGCAACACTTTTTGATTAACAATATTTTTTCAGTTTTTTGCAAATTCAATAATATTAAGACAAAATAATAGTTACAGATGAAAAGTAACGTTATCCTTTTGTACAATCGACGTTTCTGATCGCTTTTTACGTGAAAACACGCTGCAATTTGGCATTTTTTGCTCAGGTCTTATCGCGTGCACCGTGATTTGCAAATGACGCTGGAACAGGCTGGAACTAGTTTTATATAACGGATATGATCGGCGGTCATATACTTTTGGCAGAGGGAACGCCTGACAGCGGCGTCTCCGGTTGGTTTGATGCTCTAAGGGTCCAATCCAATACACGCTGCGTTATTAATCTACAAATGTACACTGTACTTGTACACGCTATAATAAAAACGCTGACAATCATCATCATCATCATCATCAGACTATACTAGTCCACTGCTGGACATAGGCCTCTCCAAGTGCACGCCACAGCACGATCTGCGGCTACTCTCATAAACGCCGACAAAATTCGACAATAATCGATTAATGTAATATTTTCTTTAAGACTTAGCTACATGTGCATACATCTCTTTGCCTTCCATGAAAATATAAAGACACGACTGACAGTGACATTTACAAAAAATCGTACAATTCGGTCGGCCAGCGGGGGACTTCTTGGCGGGAAAGTGAAGAGTCATGTCTGCGGTTTTGTTTTATTTTCTAAAATTTGTGTTAAGTCGAATATTAATGTGAAATAATGGTGGATTATTAACCGTTAAGTGTTCGTGAGTGTGCATGAGTGTTGGCAAATGAAACAAAACAGTGCAACGTCACTAATCAAATTCTCTCAAGAAGTCCGCTTGAGGACTTAGTAAAGCCCCACATCTTTACTGAGATACTCGAGGGGTTGGGGGTATATCATTTCTCACTTCTCATTTCCATTATCATTCATCATCATCATTTCCATTATCATTCATCATCATCTTTAGGATTATAATACTAATGAAATTAAGAAACTAATGACATGGCAGCATGGTCTATGACCTTAGCCGGTTCCTCAGAGAACAAACTATTAAAAAAAAAAAAAAAAAAATCGGTCGGCCAGCCAGCCAGCAGTGCACCTTTGTCAGTTGAGTGTTGATTTGGTGTTGGGTTGATCGAGTTCATTAGTTGTTGTTTATTACGTCAATTTTTTATACAGTGGTAAAGTTATCACAACAACTGCTTTGAATATCCCTTTGGGTAATCAAGGAACTTATACATTAAAAGATGCAAAGCGTAATAAATACGGTAAAAGGTACCGCTTTGGGTGTTGCTGGCTATCTCACGCCCGTTCTCAAGGTAGGTATAGGTCCTGTGTTATCTACCGCTGTTTACAAATGATGAACAATGTCAGCTGTTCGAACAAAACAACAAAGCTAAATTTAGATAACGTTGTACTTTAACAACTTTCGTGTTGCGTGTGGAAATTAATTATAATGTAAATTCGTTGAACCTTTGAAAACAAAGGCGTCAAATTGTATTGACTAGATTCAGTTAGTTTCAAAGCACATGCACGACATTAGAGGCACAGGCTAAGTTCAGTAACAAACCAAAGAAGATACACTTCATCTCATCTACATTTCTTCATTGCCTCTATTGTTGTTTCAGGAATCGAAGTTCCAAGAGACTGGTGTACTGACACCAGAAGAATTTGTGGCGGCTGGTGACCACCTTGTGCACCACTGCCCTACGTGGCAGTGGGCCAAGGGGGAGGAAGGGAAGGTGCGGCCTTACCTACCTGCAGACAAGCAGTTCCTCATTACAAGGAATGTCCCTTGCTATCGTCGGTGCAAACAGGTAATTTTATGAACATTTCAAAGCCTTTATTTACTTTTACTAAATATAAGTAAAATAATGCAGAGATCTAAACAATTCCAATAATTATATTTAAATAACACATAGGCACTATGTAGTTAGCATGTCTTGAGACACAAAGGCCTCCTCCAGCTCTTTCCACGTCTCTTACTTGGCCAGATAAGCCAGAGTTAAAATGATTCTATTATTATATTATACATATTTACTACTTTAGGAGATGAACAATATTATTAATTATTTAACATGTATATTTTACATAATAAGGCTTTTTTATTTACAGATTGAATATTGTGAGGACAAAGAAAAAATTATTGAAGATGAGAATGATGCTGACGGCGGGTGGGTAGACACACACCACTATGACAATGCTGGATTACCTACTGTAGAAGAAAAGGTATGGTTTTGACAAAAGTTTTTTATAAGTTTCCGTTTATAATAAAATTTACAATTATGTACTTAGAGCATTATCAGCATAATATTTTTTGGTAGCAAAGGGGGTCCGAGACATAGCTGATTTTTCGATCAAGTTTTGTATGGAGCTAGGACTTGTAAAATATTATTTTTTGATGATTTTGTATGGAGATATGGAGAGAAATTTTTGTAACTATGTAGTGGCGACAGGAACAACTAGATTAGGTTAGTCTTGTGATCTACACGTAGCGAAGGCTCAAAAAAATAAAATTACTAAGTATCCTTTTTTGAAAGCTATGATTTTCGTCATTTTGTAAAAAGAAAGGGTTACCCGGACCCGGTCCCCGAACCGATTTTTTTTTAATAACCTTATAAGAAATTAAGAAAATCATTTATTGACTAGCACATGTTACACAACGGAGAAACATCAAACTTAACATACAAAATGATATATAAAACAAGTTCAAATTCAAATAATTTATTCAATACTAGCTGACCGGCGGACTTCGTACCACTTTGACAGTTAACGTTTCCATGACAACAAAAACAAACAAATCATTTGTCTGCTTAAGAACACCCGTAGGTATCCCATAATGGACACCTATAGCTGCGTCACCTACCGGGTCCAATTGTAAATCTAAACCATTCTCGCATCCACTAGAACACACAGAACATTTCATCCAAATCAGTCCAGCCGGTCCTAGAAGGAGAAGAATATAAAGGTAAGCCTTCACAGACATTTATTTATGTAAGTAAACATACATCATTATTATGCATACAATACGTATATATGCAAAAAATATCACTTTTTCTTCTTAGGTATGTGAAATGACCCTGGAGGCGGCCGACACGGGCGACAGCGACGGCGAGGGCGCCGCGGGCGAAGGCCAAGACGACGACGAGGACGAGGACGACGATGGCGAGGCTGAGGACATGGAGCAGTTCCAGGAGTCGGGCTTGCTCGATGAAGTGGATCCAGTGAGTAATACATAGGCATAAGTTTTTGTAACTAGTTAGCAGACCACTATCACGTACATCTTTTATACATGTCCTTCATATTTCGTACATCTTTTGACATGAAGGTACATACTATATCATCAGTACATAACCCCCTCAAGCGTCGAGCGACCACCAGGTGGCCGATAACAATTAAAATTCTATTGTGTCTGGTATTCGCGCGCTTATTTTATTATATATTTTATATGGTGCCTCATAAGCATCAAACCATTTTAATAGTTCTAGTGGAGAAAAAAGTGTTGTAGTGGCTTTTACCACAGAAATAATTTAATCCCTCAGTTCAAATTGTATAACATATTGATAAGACTGTTTGAGATTTGGTTTTGGTACTTACTACAAATTTAGCTTTCTTTATAAATTGAGAGAAATGCTTCAGTCAATCTGCCAATAAGTTTTAAAGATCATCTTCTATATATATAAAATTCTCATGACACATATGTAGCTGCCATATTCCTTCCGAAACGGCTCAATAAATTTTTATGAAATTTTATATGTATATTCGGTAGGTCTGAGAATAGGTTTATAACTATTTTTTATATCCCTAAGTGATAAGGGTGGTCCACCCCAATTTTTTGTTTAATTTTCCAATACAAATTGTTCCTAGTTGTGAAACATATGATTTGTTTGTTTTGTTGTCATAGAAACGATTCGTTTTTATTGTTGACATAGAAACTGTCATAGCGATACGAAGTCCGCCGGGACAGCTAGTTTTAATTAAAGTACCTGGATGACCAAGCATTGCTCAATAAAACGACGTTTTCTAAAAATAAAACCTAGCTAGCTAGCTAAGCTAGCTAATTTATCATCCGCCATCTCCTTGCCGTAGACTCCCATATGGCCTGGGACTCAGATCAATCGCACCTTGTTATGTCCACCTAGCTTGTTAAGAGCTTTTGTGGTTTCCAGAACAAGGCCAGAGTCGATTCGGGGCGATATGAGTGAGCGCGGCTTGGCTATCGCTCAGGATGAATATATTGCGCTTTTTCACTGCTAACTCTATATTCTGCTTTGCGCATAGGAGAATTGCGAAAGTTTCTGCTTGGTAAACAGTGGCAAATTTTCCCATGCTTTGACTATGCTTGAAGTCGTTATTATAGACGCCTGCCCCTGTGCCTGACTTGCATTTTTGATCCGTCGGTGTACCAGATTAGGCTGTCTTTTTCAGGAGACGGTGGCCCTAGTTTCCATTCGTCCCTGGTTGGAACATAAACTTTAAATTTCTTTTCGAACATGAATATGGCGGATATTTTATCGCACCCCATTTCCATGATCCTGTCAGGAATACACTTCTTGATTGACAAACACTTGATTCCTATTTTGTGTATCTGGTCAGAGGTTTAGATGCATCCCATAGTCGGGCCACCTTTAGTCTATGTAACGTTTTCTGTGCCTCTGTTTCTATTACTAATTACTAATACTTGCAGTCGACAGACCTCGCCCCGCGCAAAGACTCGAAGCCGAAGGAGGAGCGCAAATTGCGCGCGGACGGCGACGAGATCGTGCGCACGCGCACCTACGACCTGCACATCACCTACGACAAGTACTACCAGACGCCGCGCCTCTGGCTCATCGGATACGACGAGGTGACACTGATTAATCCAATTTATATTGTACTAGCACTTTACCCGCGTCTTCGCCAGAGCGGATTTGAGATTATTATCATATTACAATTTAGCCTATGTTACCCGCAAGGAATGTAGCATTCTATCAGTAGAAGAATTTTTCCAGAGATTAATTACCCTCCTCAAACAAACAAACAAACAAACAAACAAAGTCACAATCTTTACCTCTTATTAATAGTAGAGATTAACAGCTAAGAAATGCTATCAGTCAGACAACAGAAAAAGTCACGTTGTTTAGTTTATTACTGGGGTGGTATGAATTAAGCTAATCATCATTAGCCCCATACCCAATCTTGTTTGGGGTTTTCATCTTCCTATCCCCTAGATCAGTCTTCATCTCAACATTTACCCGTCTCTTTGCCATATCATCTTTTCACACATTTTACAAATTTTACAATAAAATTAACAAATTTATAAAACTTATTAATGGACTCAAAATGGTTATTTTGTGGAAATCAATGGTACAAAAAAATGTAATTGAAAAGATATGTAGTGTTAATTCCGTTAACTCACTCATTTATCCAGCTTGGATGCAGCATGCATGCTCCACCCTCCCGCCCGCAAATGTATGCACATGCGGAAGAAACTATGGATGCAAGCGAACATGCACACCAACACCGATACCCGACACGTGTTTCGCCCCTCCACGGGGCATCCTTAGGAGCTGTTGACTGGTCGAGAGCTGCGCACTGACTCGCGCACTACTAACTGCGACAATATGTTATAATGGGGATGTACATAATTCAATTTGTTTGGTCATTCAACAGCGCGTGACTGTCATTATTATGTTTCATTATTTCTAATTGCTCCAACACACACAACCGGAAGCTTTTATTACAAACATGCAAATTATTATAACTGTTATTGTCGCATAAGGAATGGCCGCCGGCCGGTATCAATTAAATGTTTTACGATTTGTGATTTATGTGATTTAGCAATTAGAAATAATGAAACATAATAATGACAGTCACGCGCTGTTGAATGACCAAACAAATTTAGTTTCATCCCCATTATTACGTATTGTCGCGGGTAGTACGTCACAAATGTCAAACGATGGCGCTTTATAAGGGGCCGCGAGCTGCGTAGCCGTAACAATCGGTGCGCAGCTCTCGATCAGTCAACAGCTTCTAAGGATGCCCCACGATACCCACCTATCGTGGTGGAAGTGCTGCCAATTGCCGCGTCCTGGGCCACCCACCGAACGCCAGACCGTACGAGGCAGAGAGGCATCAGGTTCCTCCCCAAACACGACGATGAGTTCCGCGCCGTACAGAGATACCTGACACAGCTCAAGAACGTCCCGTGGTTTTGCTACTCGTTGCCGGCAGAACGATATCTCAAGATAGCCATCAGGGGCCTACCCAACAACACAGACCCCGCCGACATCGTGAGCGACCTGCAAGAACTGCCAAGGCGAACATACAGCCAAGAACATTAACTGCCCCATGTTCCGGAAGGAGATGCGGAACAGGAAAACCGGCACTTCATCCCCTCCCGCATCCCACACCGCGTCACACCCCGGACCACCGGCGCTGGGCGCAAGCCCCGCCCCCCAGCTCCAATTCCCAACCCGTCCCCAACTACCAACTCCTTGCCGCTGGCTCGCAGGCGCAAGCCTCGCTAGCGGTCAACAACACAACTAAAGACTGAAGGCTCGTAGGTCGCTCGCTGGGCCTCCAACCATTTGGAACCACCCGGCGGGTTTGTACCTCGCCAGCGATAAGAAGAACCGAAGATAGAAGCCAGGCGCCCGAATAGCCCACCCAACGACCCAACTCGCATCCGCGGTTGGCGGCAGCTACCACCGAGTGGGGCCATTGCTCCGGACGGTCTCACCGGCCCCTTGCGGGGCCGAGACGACATTCTCGCCGTGGAGGGGCGAAACACGTGTCGGGTATCGGTGTTGGTGTGCATGTTCGCTTGCATCCATTGTTTCTTCCGCATGTGCATACATTTGCGGGCGGGAGAGCAGTGCATGCGTGCTACATCCAATCTGGATAAACAAGTGAGTTAGTGGAATTAACACTACATATTTTTACAATTACATTTTTAAAAAAAAACGTAACTTGTGCCCATAGAACCGGTCGCTGCTGACGGTGGAGCAGATGTACGAGGACGTGTCACAGGACCACGCCAAGAAGACCGTCACCATGGAGGCGCACCCGCACCTCTCCGCGCCCAACATGGCCTCCGTGCACCCTTGCCGGTCAGTGCACCACCTACTATGTTTAAGTTAAACATTTTATCAAATTTTTTTATTTATTAGGACAACTAACAAGATAAACACTGATACAAGCAAAAATTATTAAAACAAACATATTCTTAAAGCTAAGTGTCATCTTAATTACAGGTTGCCTCCGCGGCGGCGTACAATTTGGACTATAATTAAAAAAAAACAGAACAATTTTTACATTCATAATGTTATATGTCGTTAGAAGATAAAAATTCAACTAGTCTCAGGAAAATCGAATGGCAATCGAACCTAGAACCCTTGGATTACCGGCACAACGCTCTGACCGCTGAGCTACCTAAAAAATATCTCACCCCATACTATATTTAAAGTAACCATTTTCCACTGCGGCACCGAGGACTTCTTTCCCTCTTTTCATTT
This sequence comes from Eudonia mercurella, assembly GCA_963082485.1. NCBI lineage: Eukaryota > Metazoa > Arthropoda > Insecta > Lepidoptera > Crambidae > Eudonia > Eudonia mercurella. Next base: position 22,041,444 of record OY720024.1, on the reverse strand, counting down.
GCTATTTCTTAAAAGAACTTTTATAATAAGATTACTGCACGCATGCGTTGCATTTGGCGCGTGACTGCTATCGCGCATTCATTCAAAACACTATTGGAATGAGTGCACCTTAGTGGTCATAGGTTGACACGCGGGCGACGGGGTGGCTCCCGCGAGGTCAATTCCCCAGTGGATCAGGTCCCGTGACTGCCACTTCAGCCTTACGCTTTCGGAGTTTGGTCCCCCAGGGATTAGTGGGTATTCCCCTCCATCTCGCCCTCCCAGCCGGGACTTCTTCCTGACAGCTGATTTGCAGCCTCTCTCCCTGTCAGTGGGTGAGGAAAGGCGGACGGGCGAGCCCTACATAACCGCCAGGCCTCTTCAAAGTCGGATAGTTATTGGCTTCCTCTGGGTAAAAAAAAAGAGAAAAAAAGGTTAAGTTGCATTTAAAAACTAATTCATCCTTTTTAACTCCACTTTCTTCGATTCATCTAAATATGTCGTACCTCTTAAAAATATATCCAAACATTACATTTTGTAAATGTCGTTACTTATATTAAAGTTGTGGAGTTTCTTGCGCCCATTCTTCTCCACAGCTAAAAAATAGACATCCTGAATAGGTAGTAGGTAACAAAATGTTTTGACGATTCAAAAGCACTTTTCTAAAGTTTATTTGAATAAAAAATATTTGACTTGACTTGACATAAAATTATTAGCAATATAAAACTATTGAAATAAATGCACAATTTAAGATTTGTCGTGTTCAGTAAATAAATTTACAGTTCACAACAAACCAAGTACGATAGACAATTTGATACCTTTACGGTGGCTATGTTTTAATAATAATAATAAATAAAAAGTATTTATTTGTTCAAAATTACAAGTTTTACCACATTAAACATTGTTTACACAAAATATGATAGCACCAATTATGCGATGGTTGAAGGTGAAGATATTTTGATTGATTATTTTAATAGCCATCTCAACGCATGCAGTGTTGTGTTGTTTACTGACCTCACGTAAACGATTTACAGTATTGTAGGGCACTATGAGATATTAATACGCGATATGAACACACGATACGTAAATAAAACAAAAGCGTAGCTACTCTTGTGATTTACATCTAATATTGAGTTTGACTGAGACAGGATCAAGAACATCGTTCCATGAAAAATAATATTAACTGGATCTAACTTTTTAAATAAATAAAATATTGCGCAACATTTTTATTTCAAAATGTTAATAGTTTTTGTATACTTATTTCATTTAAATTACAATAAACGTATTTTTTGCCTGTTGCGAACTAATTGTGTCTGTGTTACTCAGTATCTTACCTTTCGTGGTCACAGGAACAGAGGTATATATACCTCTATATATATACTAGCTTTTGTTCGTGGCTTTGCTCACGTGGGCTACACGGCTTGTGTTTATTCGTAATAAAGGCCAAACTTATTAAATGTAGATAACATGAGGGTATACTTATACTTATATTTTATTATATGATTATATTATTTTATATGTTATACTTATATTTTATTTTCGAGTTAGGGAGTTGGTCCAATAGTAAGAGTTGTTCGTTTGTATCACGGGAGTCATCTCAGAAGATTTGGAGGGTGATAAAAAAGTCAACCTGTATATAAATCTGCTGTGCGTGTGAATGTTATTAAACTCCTTCTAAACGGCTGGACCGATTTGGATGAATTTTTCTGTGTGTGTTCAAGTGAATTCGAGAATGGTTTAGTTAGATAGACATTGAACGGGTACCCGGTTTGGATCCGGTACCCGGCGGATCCGGCTGGGTAACGGGTAATAACGCCGGGTACTCTGCAGTGCCGGGTAATTTAGTGAAGAAAAATTAATGACTATAATATTCATTTGAAAAACCTTTATTATGCAAGAAAAATACAAATGGTTATGGTTCTATTATACTTAGATCGATTACATCGATTAAATTATTAATTTTTATGGATAATTCTTTAAAATTAACGATTTCTCCAGACAACCTTCTTTTTTTTACTCCATAAAATAAAATAAATAATGTTCGTGAGACACGTCATTCTTTATTTCTTTTCAGAAAGCCAAATACCAATTTTCATGTATTTTACTTTAAAACTGACTTTCATACAAACTTTCAGCCCTCATTTGACCCCCTTAGGGTATGATTTCCGTAAAATCTTTCTTAGTGGCTGGTTACGTCATTAAATTAACCTACCGTCCAAATTTTATCTAATTAGCTCCAACGGTTTCGGCTCGGCGTTGATGAATCAGTCAGTCAGGACAAGTCATTATATGTATATAGATTGGGTCCTTACCTTTTTTCTTACTTATTAATAGGTGTATTACTTCTAAAAGTACATACCGGTTGTTAATATTATTATACACCTTTAATTAGGACTATGTTACTTAGGCTTCAGTAATAACAATGATTATTCATTTTGTGTCTTTATAGCCCAATTCTTTTATTAAATTGACTTCTTTGTTCGCGGAATATTGATCTTTTGTTTCATTGTAGCTTTGAAGGGACAAACACACACACAAACAAACACACACAGACAAACACACTACTCTACAATTTTTATAGTGTTAACATAAATAGTTGCTATGAAAATTAAAATAAAACGTTAGTATGAAAATATAATTTTATAAAAAAATCTTCATACAAAACGTCAATTTCATAGGTAAGGACCTAATAGATGTAATTTTGTCTCTTACCACCAGACACGCCGAGGTGATGAAGAAAATCATCGAAACTGTGACGGAGAGCGGCGGCGAGATGGGCGTGCACTCGTACCTGATCGTGTTCCTGAAGTTCGTGCAGACCGTCATCCCCACCATCGAGTACGACTTCACGCAGAACTTCTCCATCAACTAAAAGCCGACGAGCTTATCCAGTCTGCGGCTGGGTTCACGCTCGTTTTAATAAGTGGTGCTTGAACTTTTGATATTCGTATAGGTATGGGCAGCGGAGTGTCGCGAGGATCACACAGTGGACGTTCAGCTTATGCTAAGTGACTAATTTTTATTGGCATAGCATAGCAGCGTGCACGGCTAAATCTATGCATTTTATACGCTCTTAAAAGGGTTATGAAGTTTGTAACAAATTATTTTTTCAAGCTCTGTCGCTCGTTTTGTATGCATCAGTGTTTAATACACAGCTAAAACAAGAACAACTCGCATCAAGCGACCTGAGGCGACTCGGCCGTGTGCACATGAGCAGTTGTCGACTTTCAAAGAATCTGTTTACAAGTCACTTAGTGTAGTAAAAGTTAGCATTTATTATGTTCGTCCTGTGTTACTGCTATACGCACTTATTTTGTAGTCGTATAAAACTATTTATCCTTACCGAGCCTGCGGACGCCGGCTCACCGCTCGTCATTGTGTGGGCTACTTGCGCGTGTAAATGTAGCATTTTATATTCATTCAACTGTACAAATGTTTATGTAAATGCCGTTATATTGCCTCCCGAAATCATATATGTAGTAGCAAGTAACAGCAGCTATAACAGTTTAATTTAAGTAGTGATCTATTTTTCCGTCTATATCAATATTGGCCGAACTTGTTTCACACTGGCCATGTACGTTTATTTTTGATGCTAAGGTTTTAGCTATAACAATTTGTACAAATTGTTAGTTTTTGTTGTGCATTTGGTGTAAATATTGTTCATTTGATTGTACATCTATTTTTTTTTCTGTAAAACTGTTTGGGATAGGCGCTTGCACAGCAGACTATCCAAAACTATCAAATTATATTATAGACATAAAGTTCAAAGTCTTCTGAACACATTTTACAGTTTGTACTAATCTGATGTCTGATGTGCAGAGCTTAGGACAATTCAGGATTTTTTCTGTATAAAACAAGTCACGTTTACAAAGCAAACTATCTTGTCATAAAGTGAGTTATAACAGACAGCGCTCGAGTACATATTATTATATTGATATGTTTTCAAACACGCTGAAATGTATATAATTTTATTTCTTTTATTCAAATGTTATGTTGCAACAAAGTTTACTTTTGTTTAAGACTATTTTAATACAAATTATGTATTTTTGTAAAGATATTGTTTTATTATACCAATTTGTATTGCTTTAATTACATATTTACGTACATAATATTTTTAAAAGTCAAATCTTAATTATAGTTCTTTATAATCAAACACATGTTTCTATTATCCCTTTATTCATATACAATATCACTTCCGTTATGTACAAATCATCATTTTCATAATAAAATATAAGAATATAATCAGTACACGTTATAAGAAAGCCCTCTACAATATAACATTTCTCATTTTACATAAATATAGCAATGTACAAAATAATACACTATGACAGTTGCTATACAACTGGAAATTATCAAATTTTGCTAATTATCGCCAACAAGGTATTAGTATCCAACACTAATAATTATCATTGAATTATCTATATCTGGAACTTTAACATTATTGCATTATACTTAGATAAGAAATTTTGTTTTAAAGGAATGTAGGCTGTTTTTATAAATTTAATTCAGTAACAGCAATATTGTTAATGTTTGAAACAAGAAAGATTACTTATGAAGCTGCCTTTAATTATATATTTACAAAATGTTCCTTCATCAACCGAAAACATGTGAACATAAAGGACACGTCATGTTTAATTGGAAAAAAAATAATTAATATAATGATCACAGTATATTTTCATCACAAAATTATGTCAAATACTAACAACAAATTAAATAATTAACTGTGTTGCTTAAATGATTGAATAATGATTATAAAATGTGCTTTAAGGGATATAATAAACCACAGAACATACACAAAACTTATAAATAATAATAATTATACACAAAAACCGACGGTGTAATACTAAAACATTAAAAATATGTGGCGTACAGTGATGTAGGAAATAAACATTGATATTTGGTATAAGATACAATTGACCTAACTCATAAGGACCACCCAGACTGGTGTAGACACAAATTATTACACATGCTAATAAAGGTGCAATTAATTAAACAAAACCAGAAAAATGGACTGGCAAAGGTACTTTTAGTTTCAATTTTATCCCAACCAGTCTGAATGCCACTAAAATGACGAGCCCGGTTTGAAAATTACTTTGTCACAAGGCATTATGGATGTTTCTACTTACATTTCAACAGACGGGAGTCAATGCGCAAGTTACTTGTACCAAACCGACTCGTCATCCAAACACTAAACTAAATTATAAGAAATTCTACCACCGCCGCGCTACACCATTAAATAAATTACTATAAGGTATATACAAAAATCTCGTATTGCTTATTCGAATAAAGTTTAAACTAGTAAAATCCAGAAAGATTGTACTTTTTACCCACTAGGAACTAGGAACACACTGCTTCCAATCATTTTAATCACTTGTTATAATATTTCGTATACAGGCAGTGAACTTAGGTTGCCCATTATCGGTACATAAAAGAATTTAATTCAGAGAGAGTAATGTAAAATGGCATTTTTTGTGACACTGCGATTATTTACTTTAAATAATTATATCTTACTACTTAGATACAGACGCCTGCATCAACCTATCCAAAACTCAAATTTCTTCAATAAATGTTCAACCGTATGCTATATGCATAAAGTTAAAAGTCTTTTGAGGAAATTTTACAGTTTGTGGTTGTCTTATGTGCAGGTCACTCAAGAAATAACATACGTGTGATGAGTTTTATGTGTGAAGGAAATAACTGTAAGGTGTGAAATCTAGTTTAAGAGTATGAGTAAAGAATGGCCGTTCTTAAAAGATAATTGAGCCTTGGAGGGCTACAATTATCTTTCGCCAGCAATTGGGAACAGCAACCCAACGTGATTTAGAGAGCTGACAGGAATCGAACATATTTTCTCTTCACCTTTCTTCAAAGAATTTTGTTTTCGCTATCGATAACCTTTGTCATTATTCAATATGTATAGAAACAATTTCAACAACATTTTAAAGTGCTAGAAGAAACGTAATTAATGTTTTACGTCAACATTACCTACCATAGAGTCGTAAATTGTAGAAAACTTCTTTTATTTATACATTGATTATAGATGTCTATTTATTTTGTTTATTTTTATTAAAAAGTATTAAATAGTTATTTAATAGTATTTATCTTTTAAGAATAAATTGATGGAATACCTTAAGTTGTTAAGAAAAGGAAAGGCACTGAACTATTAGAATCTAACTTTGGTTAAGAGATTCATCTATATCGGGCCGACCGAGTCCACGAAGCGGGTGCCCGGTGCATCTATAACATCGATAAGAAAATGTACATCGCACTACAGTGTTCTCATGAAAAATATTCTACCGTCCACTAACGATTCTCTTAAAGTGAATAAGACAAAATCTCTATTTTAACTTGAGTATTGATACTTTATCTTCTTTCATTATATTATATTATGGGTCCAGGTTCGCATTAAACTTCAAGTAAAACATTAAATAAGTTGAAAGTTTCTCATAAACGCAGTTAAATTCAAAACTGCACCTCATAGTTCCAGCTATGAAAACATAATGTAGGCCTAGAACGAACTTCTATTGAAATCGTTACGTGATCTTTACGCAGTGATAACGACGTCTGTCAATTGTTAGTTTTATTTACCGACGTCGCAACGCTATATCGATTTTCATACAGTATTTATCTTATATGCTAGCGAATTTTACACATTTTCGATAATCATTCGTGCTAGGCCCATTGCATTATTTGCATTTCAATCGGTAAACGCTGATGTGGTCATCAGATAATCCGCACTGTTTTTTCACTAGAGGCGCCATTAGCACAACAACGTAAAAATGTAACTTCATCGTCTTAGCCAAAAGACGTTCACTGCTGAACAAAGGCCTCCCCCAAGGGTCTCTACAACGACCGATTTTATGCCGCTCGCACCTTCTCCGTCGGTCTACCTCGTTCAAGGCTCGTCTACATTGTGTCTTCAAAATGAGACTTAATATAGTTTTATTTTTCCACTAAATAAGCACTGAACTTCGAAGACGATCGACGAAGTGGTTTCAGAAATGACACGAATGACTTATGTCATATCTTTTTATTAAATTTGTGATATCGTTCTTAAAAAAGGGGTTTCGTTACTTTTTTCTGTTTACGCCGCGTGCTAATGGTAACCTACACAAAGCTTTTCATATTTCTCCTGTTGACAAAACATCTCCTGAATCAGTGGAGGGGTTATCTGTTAAAATTATTATTATTAAAAAAAAATTAGTATCGCAACGCTTTTATGTTCAAAACGTGCTAATGTCATCACCTAGGCAACGCATAGCGTGTTTGTCCTGTCGGACCGTGTGAGTGGGCAGTGGGCAGTGGGCAGTGGGCAGCGGGCAGCCGTCAGCGGTCGCGGCGCGGCACGAGCGCCACGAGCCGGCTGTGCGCGAGCGCGAGCAGCGTGTCGAGCGGGTCGAGCGCGCCGCGCTGCAGCCACTTGGGGATGGTGGTGCGCGCGTGCCGGAACCCTAGCTTCTGCAGGATGTAATCCACGCCGTACGGCTCGATGGACTTGCCCGCCCACGACAGCAGCCTGCCGAAGGACGGTTGCGTTACTCGATCACTCACGTGCGATAGAAAGCTCGAAGATAGTATTGTTTATTGCGGAAGCTTTATTTTTAATATTTTTATTATTTTAGCTACAACTGTCTCACTCCTGGGCGAAGGCCTCCCCACACTTTTTTCACATAATTAAAAATATGATGACTCGGCTAACATATAAAATTTTCAGATTTCGATTGACCGAACTCGTCTTACGGTAGGCGAGTGCGACAGTTCTAGTAGGTAAAAACACAATAATCTTATTCAGACAAAGTAGAAAGAGAAAAATTAGTCTGAGAAATAATTGACATCCGCCGCTGACGACGGCGTTAGCATCTGCCTAATTTCCTCGCGGGTGAACGCTTAGTCTTTCATCTGGGGTGCCTAGTGCGCGTATCGTTCGCCGATCGATCACGTTAACGAAAACGACAAATCGTATGGGAAAACTTTAGCTCTCCACGTATTTCACCAGAGGCGCTTCTTATATTAATTTATAATTAATTTACTAATTTTATCGCTATATTGTTGTATTCGTTTGGTAATTCGATTTGTCCTAATAATTGAAATGTAATTTATAATTTATTTATTAATTGTATTGCCATGTAAGTATTCGTATTTAATTAAATGAGCCATGACGCCTAAATAAAATAAACGAAGGAATGAATGAATTAAACGCCATAAATAATTTCGTTTTCGTTAACGTAATCGAACGAATACGGATAGTAAACAAAACTCACACCGAGCACCCCGATGGTAATCGGTATTAAGGC
>OY720024.1:22010624-22032971 GCA_963082485.1 Eudonia mercurella | reverse complement strand
GGAGCGTTAACAGGCTGCAATGATCGCTTACCATGAGGCAGGCCGAATAACTATTTGCCGGTTCAGTCAAACAATAGACATTTGAATAGTTTAAAATATTACCGTGTTGTCGTTGCCTTTTGCTAGTGGGTCGACTCTTATGAATTTGAAGGCAACTTTAGAATGCTGACATGGGATTCCTGTGATTGTAGCATCTTTGAGCAAGGTTGATTCGTTTCTTATTCGACGCAGTTGACCATGCACTTTACCTGTTAGATAAAATATTAAGGTACCGTTAACAAATCTATCAATAAACTATAAAAGTAATTAAAAAGAAGATCGATACCCACCTACGTTCAAAGTAATGGTAGTGTCTTCACTTTGTTGTTGGGAAGTTTCTATGAAAACAGGATCTCCTTTCTCAGTTCCTCGCTTCCTTCCAGAACCAGATGTATGAGTGGAGATAAGTGCTCGTGGCCCTTTCATGATTCCAAAAGACTTTTTACTGCCTAAGGCTCTGAGCGTCGGCCTGTAATACACTTGCACCGACTCCAGCGTCTTCTTGGAACTCACATACTTAGCGGTAATGTTCTCAACAGAGACGCCAAACAACGAGACGCATGTCAAGTCTTGGATATTGTCCAGAGCAGAAAAAGATATCATGTCTTCAACGACAGACGACTGTATGAATATCAAGTTAACTTTCGGCACCGTCACTGTGGCCTGCAGTTGATCACAAATAGTTTCTTCGTATACGTTCATATGCGGTATGGTGGCGAGTTTGCACTTGTCATCCTTGTCTCTCACGACGTTGGACTGGTTCCGAGCGTGCATCTGTGGCAGCCAATTTTGAACGTACTGTTTCTGTTTCAACACATTAGCACTTTCCACAGACGAAATACAGAGAAGCCGTAAATGATTGATAACCGTTATAGGATGAATGTTCGCCACAATAGGCGTTAATGATTCGACGAATTTTTGGGTACTTTCAAGTACTAAAGGTGTCAACATAATATCGATTTCTCCTCTTAATTTTACAAAGAGGCCGAACCTTGTGTCACTGGTCGTAGTTGCTGTAGAAGATGTACTTTTGTCTGTGGTGTTCTCTTGATTGTCTTGTACACTTTGTTGAATATCCCACCAACCTTGCGGGTACGGATGAGATTTGAATTGATTGTTAAAATGCGGTGTCAAATTCGAGTAAGGCCCGTGCTGGTTTTGACTATTAGGGCCTTCTTTTTTCGCAATCAATTTCATAATATTGACTTTGCCAATTTGTTCAAAGTTCGGTAAATATTTTTGGCCTACATATACTAAACTACCATCATCTGCTCGTTTGAAAAGTGGCAATGTAAACACATCGCTGCCACTCGGCAGAGAACATGTAGACCAGTTGGAGCATTTGTATTGTGGTAAGTTTTGTATATAGCTTGCCATAAGAAGAGGAGAATCAACTATGGGTTTGTTGGTTTGCATATGGAGATTCACTAGAGTCATATCTTCTTGTGATGAAATTGCAGAAATAAATGATGTCGAAGACACCGAACCGCTCTCTGAGTCAGGCTGAGCGCCCGTGCTCAAGTTGCTTATCGTGTCTGGTCCGTCCACTATTTCAGACCTCGGCATGGAGTTGGTCCATTTTTCGTTAGTAATATCATTGATACCGAAAGAACTTTTGTCCTTGTGATTACTGTGGCGGCTTCCAAAGGAATGTTTTAAGCTCGAAGACCGACTCGGAAACATGTCTTCATCGGCGGAAAAGAATGCCTCAGAGTGATTTTCACTAGTGATCGACATAGTTCTCTGAACTTCTTGCTGGAGCAAGGTATCTTCATGGGGCGCCTGCGAGTTCAAAGAATAGTGAGATTCTGATACTCCTACGACTCGCACAGGTATTTTGGGAACAATAAAAGCATCAACTTCTGACTGAACTGGTTTCTTTGTCGTGACATTAGAACTATCTTTTACCCCACAACTCAAAGCCAGCTTGGAATCTGAGACGCTGCTCTCCATTTGAGGAACATTAAGTATACTTTTATTGAGTTTAGAGTCGCTGTCGATCTTTGTACTTGCAAGAGCTGTCGAGTCTACAAGTCGAGCATACGGAACATCGCTTTTAGTGCTTGACACTAAAATATTGGTACTGCCTTTGCTCACACTTGTGTAGGAAAATCTTCTCGTCAAGCTCCTTCTGTCCGCACTTTGTGGAGACTTATTAAAGCTTTGCGGCAGAGGTGATGGTATCAACGTGGTGACGTTTGTGGGTTGTAAGCACACGTTCAAGCTGTTGTACGGGGGGGTGTGGAACACCAACTGTCCAGGATGAAGAAGGCTCTGTCCGTATCCATACTCTCCCGGTGTAGTTTCTATTACGTTGAACATGGCAATGTTTATTCCTTCATTAAGATCTGACGAATTTGGTTTTAAAAAGTTTGGTCCATTTCTATTAGATCCAAAGAAAGCACAGCCTCCAGAACACCCACATTGAGAGCTTTTTCCTTCGTTCGGCCACAAAAACCACAGCCGTTTCGTCTTGTCGTCGTGAAGTTTTAGAAACTTTTGTTGCACAAGGTGAAGATTCTTTGGACTCTGAGGCAAAGACGAAGCTGCTTCTATCAGGAGAGGACCTAAAGTTGCTGAACCTACTCCGACCCAGTTTTCACTTTCCGGCAACTTATTATGACTGCTGTTGCTTCCGTTCGAATTGTGATGAACGTTCGTTTGCATGTTTGTTTGAGTAAACAAAGACAGTTTTATATTCGGTAACAAGCCCGTCACTCCTGTCCCAAAACCTGATCCATGCAGGTTGCAGAAACTCAGTCTGACTGGCGACAGCCAAGTTTGTAGAGTCGTGTTGGTGTCAGCAATGTATATATCAATCAGGTCGATTGCTACGCGAATCATTCGATACTTAATCTCGTTTGGTGTCGGGCAGCGGTACTTCAAAGTGACATCTGATTCAGAACACTTGACTGTGTTTAAGCCGTGGTGGCAATGCTTCACTGGATTTGGAGGAACTAATTCGTTTTCACTGTCACAGATCAGTAACAAAAACGTTTCCAACGAAGATATAATCTGATAAAGTTGAGGAAGAGTCAAGCGACCGGTGAGTTGGCCTAACTGCAATTCCATCATCCACGCGTACTCTATAGTGTCCTCTTCAACAGATCTATTAGTGTCGCTGAAGAATCCATTGCCTCGTAGCTGGAAAGACGAGAGCATCAGATGCCCTTGATACAAAGCTCCAGAATTTGAAGGATTCGGTCTTGATAAGTTATTGGATGACACCAATATTGAAGGGCTCAGTAAAAGTTGCAGTTTCGTTTCTCTAAAACTTTTATCCATTTCGAAGCCAAATCTTTCTATTAAAATCACAGGACATGGTGGTTCATTTTCACTGCAATTTTTTACTAAATGCGCCTGTATGTCATGTATTATTATTGAAACCGTGACGTCCAATGGTCTGCAGCGCCGGGGATCGAATGGTCCTTTACTAGCGTCGGTGGAATCGTCGAACGATATGTCATTGTTTTGGTTTATGCTGCTCTTGTCATTCAGCTTTGAAGAGTTCTCAGTTGTCCAATGAAATGTTTCGACATTGGGAGACTTTTGCATGTCTGTAAAGGTTTGGTCTTCCCCAAAAATATTTTCCAACAAGTTCATAAAACTTGTGATAATTGTGCCATACGCAAGTAACATAGAAGGCCCCACTTCCAGCTCCACACTAACTTTATCAGGTGAAAGAGAGGTCCTGTCAAATTTGTTTCCATCCATAGTCCAGTTCATTTGTGGCTGCTTCCTCATCCTGGGTATTCTCATAGGCGACAAGAGTATCTCCTCTTTTTCAGGAGTCGTGATGTCCGCCTGGGGTTCTGGTCCGAGAGGTGGAATGGGATGGTAGTTATACCTGACACTGAGGGCCACAATGGGGACTGACCAACAATCTACCCAGCCTTGCGACTTTACGCATTTCCTTCTCCACTTTGAAGCTTTTAATCTGCATGGGACCAGTTTCATGTTTTTGTCAAGTGACAAAAGAAGTAATCTGGAGGTATTAACTTCCGGCAAGTACAGGCTCATATCGACAGCTTCACCTTGAATCCATATCTTAAGAGGTATCACATCAGGCAAGAAATCCACGAATGGCAAGTCGAAAGACACGTCCAGAAGGTCACCACAGAACGCTACGTGATTATTTTCTTGATTGGTAGAACTGCAATCAATCCAGTTATACTGGTTGCTTACAGTGACTACTTCACATTCTTTTAATAAAAGAGATATCTTCCATGTGTATGGTACAAAATGTAAGATGTCGGGACGGGCCTTGCTTGACCAATCGTTTATCAAATCTTGAAAAAAATCTATGTGAGTATAAACGAGATGAATAGTCGCTTTGCATCCTGTCAGACCTAATTGCCAACATTGATGATGGTTCCATGCAAGAGGATAGTGACATTTAATTGTGTATTCTAAGGTTTCACTCTCTGCCAGACTTCTATACTGAAGACTTGTTGTTGCTTCGAGATGCAACAGTTGCCCTGTTATCTTAGTTGTGTACCCATCTTGCAGCACAATCCATGGTAAAGTCACTTCCAAATATGATCCGGCACCAATATTTATATGAACAGCATTCGTCTCCTTGTTCTTTGTGAAAAGAATGTCTATTGTAGCTTCATTTAGTGTTGACAGTCGTATATCAAACGATTGCATCTGTCTTCTATCCCCGGGTTTTGGTTGCGGTGTTACTTCCAAACTCTTGTAATTAGGTGGGAAAAAGAATCTGAACAAGTGATCTCTCTGCCTATCAGCCCAAGGTCCATAGCTGAAGTCTGTTCCCTTACCACATTTGATGTCTACACCCCAAATGGGTGGGGCTGACTCAACAATATCGCCATTAGCTAACTGTAGAAGAACTGGTTGTTCTGGGACTAAGCCGGGCTCATCCATGTAGAAATACACTTCGATATAGTTGGAGCTCATTACGACAAAGCCTTCACCCATATACCTTGGGGGCTCATCAACCATGGCAGTGTAATTTGGACTTGGTGCTAGAATAACTTTACAATTTTCCGCCTTAACTTTCACAAAGTGCATTAGGTGGTCCAAGCTTGAAGCAGGCGGTTTCGTGCTGTAAACTAGATGAGCTTCTTCAACACTTATGGAAAGAGTAGTTGGAACAAGGCGGTTACCAAACACAACCCTTCCAGAGCAAATGTCAGTCTTTATGACAGGTATAAGGTCCCGCCACGTCCGCGCCATCGCAGCTTCCGATCTAACTGTGTCTTGCGCTCTCCTTCTTTTCTCATTAGCGTCATTCATTGCTTTATCTCGGTCGGTGGAGTCGTCGTCGTTCTGTTGCTTTATGAATGGTTCGAGGCCGAAAGTTTTTTCTAGCTCATTGTAAAGGTCGCATCTATTATAAAAGTGAAGTTCAAATCCATTCAGCATAATGGATAGGCGGGTGTCTGAATGTGATAAGTCTGGAACAACAACAATAAACAATCATATATGTTTTATTTGATACAGAAAAAGTATTGTGCACTTAATCATCACTGTTATCGCCTTAAAATCAAGTGAAAAGTGAAATTTGTTATGGTCTGATAAGCTAACAATGTGAGTGGTGTAAGACTTATTTGCACAAAGAGTTATTAAAATATCTATTATTTGCTTTTTTATTAAGTTCCAATGATATCTTGAGGTTGGGGCTGATAGGGACTCATATGTTAAAAGAACTAATGTAATTGTTTTTGTAGTTGTTAATAAGCCTTAACAAAATTTAAACTTATTGATGTCAACAACAATAGTCAATTATGTAAATTATTCCTTTATTAAAACCAAACAACTTTAATTAGCATTAAATCAACCTAATTTATACAAATACAATACCAATTATAAAGTAGTATTACCCTCCAGCTATTGTGAAAGTACACTCGCGAGCAAAAGTATACTAGAATCACTTACTTGGAATTGATTCCGCACAATCTCGAGTACTAAATAATTTTAAGAATAATAAAAAATGGCACCATTTTAAAGGTTAACTTTAAATCGATACCAAATTCATTTAAACCACACCAGTATTTAAGGTGCTATCCCGGAGTATTAAGTGAAGGAGTTAGGAAAAAATAAAAAAATTATTTGCTCTTAAAATTAAGTTTTAATGTTTTGTGTTCCCTCCCCTAGCCCTAATAACTGCTCGAAGACGATTTTTCATTGACTTAATCAGCTTCTGAATCGATTCTTACGGGATACCTTCCCACTCCTCTATCAGCAGATTTCAGCTCATTCACACTTGAAGGAGCAGGATTTCTGAAACGAACCTTCTTCTTCAGTTCATCCCACACATGCTCAATGGGATTGAACTCCGGGTTGAGCGCTGGCCAGTCTATTGTGGCAATACAGACTTCTTCAAGGTATTCAGTTGTGGCACGGGAAGTGTGACAACGAGCGTTATCGTGCATTAGGAGGAAGTCATCACCGATATATCCCGTATAGGTTATGATATGTTCCAGCAGAATATCGGAAATGTAGCGGTCTGAAGTTAGACGGCCTCCTCGTCACCCGCTAGGCACGAAAACAAGCTCCGTTTTACCGTCGAAAGAAATGCCGGCCTACATCATACAAGAACTGCCCCCATAAGCCACTGTCTCAGCGAAACAGCACTGCGCAAATCGCTCCCCAGGCTGTCTGTAGACCCGACCTCTTCAGTGACCTGCCGTCAGTTTCGGGCCTGAGGCAGGCCTTTTCGGAGTTAAATTCGCTTGCTTGAGTCTTCGACGAACTGTCCACTCGCTGACAGCTACCCCACGAACATTTCTGAGCTCCTGCTTGACGTCGACACCAGTCAAATGACGATTTCGAAGAAAGGTTGACACGATAAAACGGTCATCCCTGTCCGATGTGCACCGGCGCCGTCCAGATCTTGGTCTCGGGATAAAGTACCCAGTCTCCCGAAAGCGTTTATAAACTTTCGAAACACAGGACTGGCTTATGTGGAGCTGATCGTGCGACAGCTTGCTGGCTGAGCCCTTCTTGCGGGCGACGATTTGTGCTGCTTCTGTAGGTGTAGTATCCATTTTCGTCAAGGTCAAGGGTCAAAATTAGCGGAGATGTGAAAAGGTCAACGCCAGATAAACAAAATCCGATAACACGGACTTTTATAGGGGGTCAATAGGCAACTCGCAACGTATCAAACAATTGAGACATGTCTTTTTCCTTACTTCTTCACGTAATTGGGATAGCTTCTTAAACACTGGCGTGATTTGAATGAATTTGTTATCCTTTTAAAGTTAACAGTCGAACCTTTAAAATGGTGCCAATTTTTATTAATATTAACAAATTATTTAGTACTCACGATCGCGCAGAACCAATTTCAAGTGATTCCATACTTTTGCTTGCGAGTGTATATGCAATGTCTTACCTTCAGATACATCCTTGGGTACATAAGACCGCCACCACCTGAATATCAAGTAGCCATCTTGGATACGAAGAGCATAGTCATAGTTGATATATACAATATCTCTGAACATGATTTTGCCAGACAATGCATTGAGTGTGAATGAGCCTGTAATTTAATTTATAACATTAAATTTATTAGAAGAACACACAATTTTCAAAAAAATTATATTTTGTATATTTGAGTCATAATGAATGAGGAAGGAGTGAGAATAATACTTTTACTGTATTTCATAACAGGGAAGCTCTTGACGTAGAGTGATGTTAAGGATAAAGATAGAAGCACATTCCACCTGCAACCCTTAACTACTGAGGTAACATATCCCCAATTGTTGAACATAATAATGTTTGAATAATTTCATAATGCTATCAACAAACTTAGATTGGATGTTATCTAGCCTTACTGCCAACCAAACCGAATAAGTGTGCACCCTCCTTTCAGAAAAGGTTCTCAACCTCTGGGTTTTAGCCACATCAAAATTTTAAAACTATTACTCACAGAAATATTAAAAAACTATACTGTAATTTTCAGACAGTTGAGTACCTTGCCTAAGATGGCCCATGTACCAAAATTTGTTTTTTTGGCAAATAAAGTGTAAAATTTTTGCTTACACACATTCATTGACATGGCTACTAAGGCAGTATCTATGACCCTCAAAATTCAAAATTCAAAATTCAAAATTCAAAAACATTTATTCAGTTTAGGCTACAAGTAGCTCTTATGAATGTCACTATGCCATCGGTTCGTAAGTCTACTCTGGGCGGGAGATCTTGTACTGAGAAGAACCGGCAAGAAACTCAGCAAGTGTCCAGCTCTTTTCTCCCTTACAGCGTCAAAAATATTGGAAAATGCCCTATCATAGCAGGACACTTTCCATTACAATAAACACAAAAAATATAGAAGACAACCACAACATGTAAAAAAAGAAAAAACACAAAAAAAAAATAAAAAAATATACGTTAACAAATTTCCATCAGGTAACAGTTGCAATTTCCACAATGTCATACAGTACCACTACAGTACTATCGTAAAAGGAAAAAAATTGTTTAAGAAAAACAAAGTCAAATTATAGTGAATAATACTAAAAATAAGATAAGTATGCGTGAGCAGACCAGCCTCCACAGGCGGCACCCGTTCACGAGTATGACATATGAATCAGCCATCGCTTCGCTCAACCATATTTTAGGGAACGTAACGACCCGACGCACACGCCACCACCGCAGAGACAGTAAAGAGAGCATGACACACTCAAGATACTCTAAATAAAAACTTAGTGATCTATTTAACGCAACGCTGTTTGTTATCTGTAGGACACTGTTGATAAAGGCTATCATATCAGTATAAAAATTATATAAATTAATTTTATTATGATGATTCAAATAGAGTATAGTGTGTTTTTATTATAACCAAGCTGTTTTATCATCTAAATATTCTTTTACTGTATAATAACCTTTTTTGAGTAATAAAGATTTCACATGTTTTTTAAACTTATCTAAAGGTAAATCTAGTACAGTACTTGGTATTTTATTATAATAGTGTATACCTTGCCCCAAGAAAGAACCAAGAACCTTTTGTAACCTGAACAGTGGCATTACAAGTTTTGTCTTATTTCTAGTATTGAAATTGTGTACGTCACCATGTTTAGTGAAGGAGTTAATATTGCAACGTACAAAAACTATACAATTATAAATATATTGAGATGCAACTGTCAGGACACCAATCTCCCTAAAAAGATTTCTTAAGGAAGTTTCCAAAACTACAAAACACATATTTGTTATCTTTAAAATGGTGTGATAGGAATTCAAGTGCAATAGAAAAATGATTATGATAATGGAAAATAGCTTCAAAACACAAAAGTAATACATTGCTATTAAATTTTTCCGCAAACACTATTCAAAACAATACTTTAATTAGGATATAAGTACTTCCATATAAGAGAAGAGTACTTCCATGCAAGAGGACTTAAAAAATGATATTTAAAAAAATACTGATTATTTGTTTTGATCAATTAAACAAAAAAATTGTTTAATTGATCTTATCATTGATGAATCACCTTTGTCTTTGTTTGCTGGAGAAATAGTTTATAAAAGTTATTAAAACGGTTTCAGTAAAAAACTTACAAGTTTCACAAGTAGAAAAGGAGGTCTTTCAAAATATTATGTGTTTACACTTTAATTTAACTAAAATCTCAATAAGTGGTAAGTTCTTACCTGAAAATTTAATGTTTGTATGGAACAAAACGCACTTACCAATCTTGAAGTTTTCATCTTGAAAGTAGAATTTGTTTATAAGTCTTGTCAGTATATAACCGAGCACACGGCTATTGTAGTAAGTTATGTAAACGACCCATAGCATAGCCGATATAAGAGATACAAGTAGGAGGGCGAAGTTCCGATCTATTGTTATTTCGGCAAAGTCTAAAGAGGAAGAATTCCATCTTTGTGCTACTGGGTCGTCCATCGACCCATTTATGTTATCCCTGCATACAACAATAAACATTAAATGCACTAAACAATAATAAATCCTATATAATTAATTAACACATAGTAGATAAACACGAACAAGTAACACAGCTACGCAAATCTTGTTAACTTACATTTTGAAAGGTTCACTTATGAAATTCACATTCCACGAAACGTTTAGTCACCATTATTTTAAAGTTTAGTATCATCGGAATTTTATTTTATTGTTTCCTTTTTTTATCAATTAAATTTACTCCCATCCATCTGTACCTACTTACAGCTTTCTTTGACAGATATGAAGTAAGCATTCCGTTTTCGGATATGCATTTTCATATTTTGTCGTAAAAACATATAAAACTGAAAATTATTTGTTGCTCTTTAATCACAAAGCTAAAGTAATACATTTAAGGTAAAAATAATGTTCAATACTTATTTGTTTTAAAACATCACGTCGTTAATGCCGTAAACGTCATTTTTTCATTCAGCATTTCAAACTAAGCGAAAATGCGTGATGCGTGTAATGTAACAAGATAATCTAGTTGGGTATTTTAAATGTCAGTTTTATCAGTCTCGAAAAACTAATAAGCTTTTGGGAAAAATATCAATATGTAAATATCTGAAACTTATTTCTTAAGGGAAAGCTAATTAATTATCTCCATTTAAGTTTTCAAACTGATATTTTAAATCTCAGAATAATAATTAAGGCTATAGAATAGAAGGAAGGTTAAAATAAAAAACGTGCAACTATGTTTAGTTCCATCCTATCTTATTATCTTATGACTAGAAAAGGAGGTTGGAATGCGACAAATGGTTGACACTTAGTTTTTATTTTTTGTATTGATAAGTCATCATTTGAACTCTCAAAAATAAGATGTCTGAGTAGGGTTGCCAACCGTACTATAATACATAGTATTGTAGGTACTAAATTTCGGGTCTGCGTACTATATACTGATGGAGAAATATATAGTACGCAAAAATACTATATTTTAGACCGAAAAATCCTTTACGTAACAATATTCTATGAAAATATCTTTGCAAAAGTAAAAGATTGTAGTGAGATTACTTTTAAGGTCAGAAATGATTGCATTTTTTTATCACTAAAAATAACTTAGCAAATTTGTTTTAAGTAATTTTTATTCCTGCTCTCTATTCCCGCTACTTTGGCATTCACAGAAATAATTATTTTTAGTTATGAATTCGACATGGTGAGAAGAAAGAAACAGGGTCAAGTATTTATTAAAAAATGAGCCTTTTTTATTAAAAAAAAATGTTTTATAAGATGCTAGAAATGCAAAAAAATAAGTTTTTATAAAATAAATAAGTAACAAATATAATATCTTTGACTACTTTTTGCTTTATCATAAAATACTATAATTTTTTGAAGAGTAACTACTATATTATTATAGCAAATTTTGAAAAGTACTCCCTCTGAGGCCCTCTTATGTTTAATAAATATAGTGACAAAGGAAATACTATGTTGTTGTTTTCAATTTTATTATTTATATCGATATTAAAGTCAGTCATATTAAAGGTACAGTTACCACGTGTATGTTCCGATATACACTGCGAGCACTGTCCCAGTGCTCTTACTGGTGAGAAATTTGTTCCGTTATGGACTGACAGTATACTGCCACAGTATCCTAGGGAAATATATGACGTCATAAATCGTCGCCATTTTTTACTTTAAGCACTGGCATTTTCGAGGTAAGGTCACAGATTAGGTAATAGTTACTTCGTAACAGATAAATCACTCCCTACAAAAATTCGTATACCTACCGCGTTAATAGCCTACTTCATTTCGTCGCGACGCGTCGGCGACCGCTGCGTACTAAATTATGCCTAATAGGATCGACTATAGAGTTGTTATCGATTGGCAGCCGCGCGGCCTTGCTGCCATCGTAGTAATGATAGGGCTGTTGCTACGATAAAAATATTGTTCACACACAATAACTTGTACCTAAATTAACCTGTGTGATGGATGTCTAAATGGCTTGTTTAAGCTTTGTAATCTAAATTAAAAGGAATGATAAATTGAAAAGCTCAATTGTGTATGATCAGTATGAATCCGAGTTCCATGAGAGAACATTATAATGTTACCTATAATATTAAATGAATTACCTACTTAGTTATAAATCTTCATCATCATCAGTCCATAATACCCCACTGCTGGAATATAGATTTTCCTTCGTATGAAAGTGTTATGATAAGAAAGAGAACTGAGTAGGTATAGAGATGGATTATATTCCTTATAACTCGAGTATAAACACTCATAACTCGAGTATAAAATAGGTATCCACATTCATCATACATTTGCCCCTAACGGGATTCGAACCCACGACCACTGACGTGGCAGGCTGGGTCACTAACCACCACACCAAACGTGTTGTCACAACTTTAATGCAGACATAGTCACAGGTCATTTATATTTGTCTGACGTGTCGTGTCGCGACGCGAGTCGGAACGTAATCGATTTCATACATACATTGTTTCATACATTTTTAGATTTATATTTTTATGGACTCAAAATCCGCCTTTAATGTTGAAAGTAAGTAATTAAAACCAACCTATTTTATTAAGGTGCTCTTAGTGCTTTGATCACGTGATCAACAGCGTCCAGAAATGACATGGATGACAGCATGGATGACAGTATACTGGACTGCGTTCCGTTATAAACAGTAACCAGTATAGCTAACTATAAAGGAACGGCTTCGCAGTATACTAAATTGACGTCACACCTTACAGCAGACTATTTATAATATTGGGTACCTTACAGTGCTCGCAGTGTATATCGGAACATACCCCACATTACCTCAAATATGACGTCACAATATCTTATGACAACCTTCGAAATTACGAAAGAAAAAGGGTCAATTGATCTCTTTCCAATACATCACCTAGGTTCATTAGTAAAAATAGTGCGAACTGATGTATTTGTGTTGCTATTTTAGTCTAGTTTCTATAGAAAGCTTTATTTATTGTTCTGAGTTTTATTGAGGTGCCGATTCATTTTTTGAAGTTGAACCATAAAAGAACCCAATTTTAAAATTATTTTGGTTGCGAGTTTTGAGGGATTTTTATTCAACGAATTTAATTGTTTGGAGAGTTGCTAGGATAATATTTGATAGATAATCCAAAGGCTACTATATAATACTGGACTGGAAATCGACCAAACATCACAACGTAGCATTGTTGTGCTTGTTGTACATGTCGTCGATAGACACAATTTTAAGTTTTTTTCCTTTTCTACTTGAAAGAAAATGACTGAAAACGGTGAATCAAATGAAGAATCTTATGATCCAAAAGTGAGGTAAACCTAAATTTTCATATTGTTTAAATTATAAACAAGAAATAAAATAAATAAAACAATAATAGGGAGGGAATAGCGTGCATTAAAAGATACCTACACTCAACATTGGGTGGATAACGGTTGAGATTCCTTAAGAATATATTTATTACAATGACTTGTAAATAATTATCTTATCTTGCGTCATTTAAAACTTGAATCATAAACAGTCAGACAATCACATAAAAGGCCTTCGCAGATGAGGGACTTAAGTCCGTGGACTTTTTTGTTCGTCAAAATAGATCGCTTAGGCTAACGCACACGAGGCACTGTAAGTAACAGCGAGGCGGACAAAGTCCGTTGTTTGTACGCCGGGGATTGTCCCTCGTCTGTGCAGGCCAATTGACTTCAGAGTCTGGACTTACAGAAAGAAATTAGGCTTTTGGTAGGTCTATACCTGCAGGTAAAAGGGAGTAAAAGTCATTTGTATTAAAAAAACGGACTATGGTTTTTGTTAAAAAAAAATCTGGGATATTTCTGCTGTTCTTGTATTTAAATCTTTTCCAAATAATTTTTATAATTTTTAATTAAATAAACTTACAATTACAGATGGGTCATACCAAACAAAGTAGAAGCAGTCACTTTTGTTGGGAAAGACATATTTGCAATTGCCCATGATATCTACATTGTATTTTTCAACTTGAAAACCCAGTCGGAGCTGGTGTATGTCGCAAATAGTGTGAAAACTGGTGACGGAGTTGATGTTGTTGCAGGTAGTCTAATTAAACTCTTTATTCATTAAAACATAAAATGTTCTACTTACAAACTTAACTTGCAAATTCTTTTTTATTTACAGGACACAGAACAAACACATTTGCATTCTCAGAAAAAGTCAATCATGGTAGAATTTTTATCATAAACTACCCTTCTTTCACCATTATTGCTGAATTAAGAGGTAATAATATTATAAGTATTCTATATTATACAATATATATATATATTATATATATACAAACTAAATAGATAGTAAAATTGGTAAAGTGATTGGTGGTCTTAAAAAAATGTTTTTATTACTGTAGCAGTAAGGTATATTTTTGTACATACATACACAATTTCATAGAGAAGATACTGCAAGATATAACCAAACAAAACTTTTTAAATTTATTGCACCTCTGAAAGTTAGCTTATTTTCTATTTTTGTGTGTGTTTTCGTTAGACCTGAACGTGAACCGCTACAAGGGTCTGTGCATGATGGAGTGCGAGCTGGTGGCGGGGTTCAGCGGGTTCCCCAACTACATGGTAACGGTGTGGAACTGGCGCACGCAGCAGCAGCTGCTGACCATGCCCACTGGCATTATACGCCGCAAGCAGTTGTACATGTAGGCTTACATTTATTTTTATTTATATGTTTGCCTCACAAGACCTGGATGAGGAGTATGAAGAGCAGTGGACTAATATAGTTCGATGATTTTAGCTCCTAGCGTGGAAGATAAATCAAACAGCCAGTATGTTGCATATGTATTTACATCCTATATACTAATTATGGGTTCCTTCTATCTGGCAGAATTTTGTTTCTCCGAATTTTATTTGACATAATACACTTGGCATAATTTTTTTTAACGAATATATTCAATGCATAAAAATTATTTAGCATAATTATTATTTGTTCGAATGTTTATATGTCTGAATTCTCAATGGCATACTTTTAAGATGGCAGATTTTCACTTGGCATAATTACATTTAGCAAAATTACATTTCCCATTATTTCGTTTAGCATAACATTTATTTAGTGCAGTGTTTTTCAATCTCTTTGAATACGCGACCCCTTTACAGGTTGAAAAATTCTGGCGACCCCCTTGGGCCATAGTCAGACAAAAAGTTAGTAATTCAAAAGTCTAGGTATGTTTATGATTTTTTCTATTTCAGTAATATTTATAATTAAGACCTACACTCGGCAAGAAGCCGCGAGAAATTTAAAAGTAAGCACGCCGTTATTGGTAAGGCTGCGTGCGGTTTTGACTGGGACGTCAGCTTTCGCGGGCCTAACTTTGCGGCGTTGCCAACCCGACACCCACATGTTGTTGCAACCAAGCGAAAGGCAGCGTCCCGCACCTCCCGCTACCGCCCGCGCTGGCACCCACTATTATTGTCTCCAGTAGTCTCCGTGTCTCCACTCGCTCGGTCACTGATGCGCGGACGGACGTGATTGATTTGTTTTTTCGCTTGCTCCGCGCGTTTGCAAAATGGATAAGTTTCTTAAAAGATCACAGCCTTCAACATATGGTACGAGCACCAGTGGAGGTGAATCAAAACCAAAAAAAAATAGACATTATGACGACAATTACTTGAAATACGGGTTTACAGTTATAAATAATAAACCTCAATGTGTAATTTGTGGTGATGTCTTATCACGTGAGAGTATGAAACCGTCAAAGCTTATGCGGCATCTTACAAGCAAGCATCAAAAGGAAGCTGATAAGCCGTTGGATTTCTTTGAACGAAAGTTAAAAGCTCTTAGCCAGCAGCAAAATACTATGATTCAGGTAATAAAATAGTGTTGTCCTAGTCTCCACATAGTGTTGCAAAAACGCTCAAGTCAGCGCTCGAGCTCAAGCCGAGTCTATTCTAATTGTTGCTGTTTTTAGTGTTGATGTTTGATGTTGTTTGCTTGTTTTTTGTTTGCATAATCATTTAAAATTCTTTTGATGTGCATGGCTTCCGCGCGCTTATTTTTTATTGGTCAATCAATAGCTTTTAAATTGTTTTGTTTGTTTTTAGGTATCCAGTGTCAACGAGTCAACATTATTAGCTAGCTACAAAGTCGCATATCGAGTCGCTAAAGCAGGAAAGCCGCATACGATTGCCGAAAATCTTATTTTGCCAGCAGCTTTAGATATGGTAGAAATTATGGTCGGCAAGCAAGAGGCAAACAAGTTAAAAAGCATCCCGCTTTCTGATAATACTATTTCACGCAGAATAAACGATATGGCCGATGATATTCGAGAGCAAGTAGTCGAAAAATTAAAGAAGAGCCCACATTTTGCATTGCAGTTTGACGAATCTACAGATGTTTCCAATTGTGCTCAGTTTGTAGTATTTGTGCGCTTTGAAGCAGATGACAGTATCACGGAAGAAATTTTATTTTGCAAAGCACTTCCTGCAAACACTTCTGGCCAGTGTTTGTACGATATGTTTTTAGAAAGCACCTGCGACTACGACATTGATTGGAAAAAATGTATCGCTGTTTGTAGCGACGGCGCTAAAGCTATGACTGGCAAAAATAGCGGACTCGTTGCGAAATTAAAATCAATAATGCCAAATGTATCATGGACACACTGTTTTCTTCATCGACAAGCTCTAGCAGCTAAGGTTTTACCTTCTGATTTAAATGATGTGCTTAATGAGGTAATAAAAATTGTGAATTCTATCAAAGGTAAAGCCTTGCAAACCCGGCTGTTCAGAATCGTTTGTGAAGATATGGGTTCGCTTCATCACAATCTACTTTATCACACAGAGGTCAGGTGGCTATCCAAAGGAAAGGTTTTGATAAGAGTTTTAGAACTGAAAGCTGAATTGTTAATGTTTTTACAAGATTCTAAATCTGAATATGCTAATCATTTTTCGGACCCTGTTTGGCTCTTGAAATTAGCATTTCTAGCAGATCTTTTTAGCCACCTTAATAATTTAAACAAGAACCTCCAAGGTAGAGAAGAAAATATTTTAACGGCTAAAGATAAAGTCAAAGCATTTCATGCAAAACTGCGCTTGTGGTCAACCTCTCTGCAAAACAATATATTTGAGTCTTTTACATGTGTTCAGAAGACTGTTGAAGATAATGCAACAGACCAATCGCTTGTGGTAAGGGCTCACATTCCTTGCATGATACAGAGCTTGCATAATTTGCAAGAGAAACTATTAATATACTTTCCAGACTTATACTCTGAAGCTGACAATGGAAGTAGATGGATTCTGAACCCTTTCTTGGATCAGTCAATAGAAATGGCTGATCTCACCACAAACATAAAAGAAAATCTTATAGATATAGCTGCTGACGGTATGCTTAAAATGGAATTTCATTCCCAAAGTGTTGACGTGTTTTGGATGAAAAGAAAACAAGAATATCCTGAGCTGGCAAGGGAAGCTCTAAAATTATTAGTGCCATTCGCTACTTCATACCTATGTGAACTAACGTTTTCTTCAATGGTGGACATTAAAACTAAAAAGCAGAATAGACTGCAATTAGAAAATGATTTAATTATAAAGATTTCAAAAACAGAACCACGATTCAACAATTTTTTAAAAAATAAACAAGCCCATCCTTCTCACTGAAATTTTGTTTTCATTGTAGTGTAGATAGAACCTTGCTTTTTTCCTTTTGCCGGCGACCCCCCGAGTAAGGCTTCGCGACCCCCCTAAGGGTCGCGACCCACAGATTGAAAAACACTGATTTAGTGCGACGATTACTTGGTATGCATACTGCGATGGATGATGGCAGTTTTCCATTTGGAATAATTTCAAACGAAGTGGGACGGGGGGGGGAGGCCTAGCCCCCGCATGAGGGGCGAAGCCCCCCTCCATGAGAAAAGTGTATAGAGTTCATTAGGTTAGGTTAGGTTAGGTTAGTATGTCGACCAAAAACGCGCGAGCCGAGCGAGCGAAGCGAGCGTGCCGCGGTAGCGGCCGGCGAAGCGTCAGAAACGACGTTTTTTACATACCTAGACCTTACCTTTATGACCATACCTTTTAGACATATGTAAGTACCTACAAAAGCTGACGTTTGATATTGTTAACCCTTAACCGGAATCGTGGGTCTATGAATATAGACTTCCTGAGGAATTCACACGCAAAAATGCTAAACCAACATTTCTGTATTGGCGACATACTGAGATTAGCTAGCTAGGTGGATTTAGAATCATACCACCAACTAAACCGAGTACAATGTGGTCCCTCGCTGGGAATCTGGAAATTTTAGGTTTTGACCCCTTGGGACTCCCAAGACGAGGGTAGTTATTAAATAGTATAAAAGCAGAGCACGTAATTGCACAGGGCGAGCCGCACCCACATGCTGGTGTGCGAGTGCTGGGGCTCGGGGCTGGTGGTGTGGGAGGTGGCGCAGTGCTTCCGGCGCTCGCTGCTGCTGCAGCGCGCCAAGGAGGAGGTCACGGGCTGGGACGTGTCCGAGCCGCCGCTCGTGGGCGTAGCCTGGAGCAGCGAGGGGCAGCTCTACGCCATCGACCCCAACGCTAACCTGTATAGCGTAAGTACACAGCTCTAAAGGCCCTCATTCACATGCACTTTATTCGCGCCACTCGATCACTCCAAATTAGAGATGGATTTTGGAATGTTTGCTCGGAGCGATGTCACGCAATTCAATTAGTTAAATTATTACATTTGGAGCGATGAAGTGAAATGCCCGTGAATGGGGGCCAATATGATTATGGAGTGTTAGCAGTGGAGCACCCGTGAATGGGGGACATAAGGGTCTTGCAATTTAGGCGTTTAGTGTCGGACCGCTGCCTCACGTTTGCACTGCGTTCCATATTAAAACAGTCGTGTGACTTGCGTTTAATATGAAGTGGTCTGACACAAAACGCCTAAATTTAAAGCGCCTTAAGGTCTCACTCAGCCACGAGCACGAGCGTCTTGCTACGCGGTAAGCGGATTTACTGTAACAATTATTTACAGTAAAAGCTAGCAAAACATACGCATAAACATAGCTACTTTATAGCAGTTACGAGATTCAGGACATATGTCATCATCATCATCATCATCATCATCATCATCATCTCTCATCTCGATCCTAAAATTCCCAAAAAAATAATAAAAAGTTATTCTGTTTCAGCTCTTGTCGGATGGCATAGCCATGGTAACCAGTTTCGAATGGTCTGGGGATTTGAAAGGCCAGCATAAGCCCTGCATATGCGCTTTCGGCTGCGGGTTCCTCATCTACGGCCCTGATAAAATGATTCGCGTGAGTATATTTGTTCTTTGTACTTATGATGCATTTTCACGAAACTTGACCGTTCGGGTTGCTATATATTCGCAATGCTAGCTCACTAGATAGGTGACCAAATCAAAAACGTATCAAGCTCTTTCGTGCTTCGGAAGAAACTTGAACTATCCTGGTCGTCGATGAAATATGACAGCAGTTTAAAAATTACCAATCCGCATTGGGCCCTGTGTGGTGCCGGGATAAAGAATTGCACCACCCCATATCTTCCCGAGGGTGTCGTAAAAGCCGACTAAGGGATCATTATCATTCCAGAGGATGGGCAGCAGCATCTCTCTGAAGTTACTCTTAATCAACTGCGATCGCCAACCCGCCTGCCAAGCGTGGCGATTACGGCAAATACCCCTCATGGAGATCCGTGGGGGAGGCCTTTGTCCAGCAGTGGACGTCTTTTGGCTGAGATGATGATGATTGGGCCAGTCGTTTATGGCCCGAACTCCCCATGTGCTAGTATTCATGTGAAACGGCCTGAGCCTAGCAGAACATTGATAGGCTGATGTAGAAGAATAAGTTGTCGGCAGTCGTTGAAGAAGATCGAGCACAAGTGGAAGGTGGTGTGGAGCTTCAAGCCGCTGGACGAGGTGATGCTGCTGGTGGGCAACGCCACGTGCGACGCCGCAGCTGCCTGGACGCACTCCGGCCTCGGCTACCGGCTCGCGGGCGAGGCCGAGGACAAGATCGACGTGCACATGCTGGCCTTCAAGCAGAGGTCCGCGCACTGATGCAGGACAGGTTACCTTAGTACAGCCGCCCGCCGCCTGGACCCTTACGATACATGCAATACCTCCAAGATACTCACAGGTAGGCAGAAGGGTACCTTCTAGGTATTTGTTTTAAGTTACTTTGCTTATTCTTTCAGGAACATCACAAAAATCCAGCTGTTGGCCCCGGAGTACAAGTACGTCGCAACCATGAACGACACCGGCGTACTCTGCATCTACGACGCTTGGAGCGGTAATCTTGTGAGTTCTTGTTTTTATATGAACTCTTTTAAATCGTATGTTATCTATAAAGCATGCAGAATACATTGCCTACCTAAAATATGTTCTTATAAATAGTTTAAACTGTGATATTGTTTCTTGGGGCTTGCAAAAACACTGAGCACGTCCAGCCTACCACACCTGATAGCTTCTATTGTCTTTATTAGTTAAGCAACCATTAATACCTACCAACACCCGGTGGGTCAATGTATTTTAAAACGGCATTTGAAATAACCTGGCTACATGAATGACTTTATGAAAAATAATATTTATTTTTAATGTACAGATGACGATAAAATACGTCGAGGGCAACGACATATCCTTTCAAACGAGTCCAGTGGAGCCTCTAGTAGCGGTGATCGGGAAAGTGGCGGCCAACTACGGTATCATGCTGGCCCTTGTCGAGGGCGGGGAAGAGAAGGAGGCAGAGGAGACCGAAGAGGGTGGGGAAAGCGCGGAGCTGGAGATCACCAAAGTGGGCAACATGTGCCTCACGCACCAGATCGTGTCGTCGGTCGCCTTCTCCCCTACCGGCCGCGAGGTTGTCGCCGCCGCCATGTCGGCTGGACACATTTTTATCATGAAGGTGATGAAGATATAGTTCATTGTTTATTCTTCCTCGAGATTGATCTCATAAGAAAGTAAATATTGTGTAGCATGATCCTTTTATCAATGACTAGGTGACCCGGCGGACTTCGTACCGCATTTTTATTTTATTTTTATTATAGCCTACGGTGAAAGAATTTTGAAATCGGTCCAGTAGTTTTAGAGTTTATTCGCTGCAAACATACATACAAAAATACAAAGCTTTTCTCTTTATAATATTAGTATAGATGTCTGATACAATCGAAAATATTGTAATCCGGCTCGAAGAACCAAACAGATGTCGCGTTCAGGATACGATTTTAAAACCAGTGACAATTATTATCAATCACACTATAATTTCATTTGCACGAGCTCCTTCCACTTGTGTTCCAAGTCATAAGTGACTATTATAACACAAAAAAATCTCGAAAGGTATGTAGGATGTATGTATTTACTACCAAAATTTATTACAATTCACAATGTATTTTTTGTCATTTATAATCTCAAGATCACCGATACGATGACATTTTAAATAAAAGTGTATTATTATCAAGTTTTTCAATCTTGATAGTGCGAATGCGTCATCTCATGTTTATCTATCTGGAATCGAAATCATCTTTCCTGTTATAGATAGAATTCACAGAATGTGAATAAGACAAAGAAATCGATCTGATTACAGCTCTAGTGCTGATTGCAGATAGACAAAAATAAAATAAAAATAATGGATAACAGGTATAATAGGTATTTTAGAAGTATATAAAATGTATTCATTCAAAGTGCTAATAGTGGTTTGATATAATCGAAACCCTTGTGTCAGAGAAAAATGTTTTAATCCGAGTCTGTACATGTTGAGTCTTTTACATTAATAAACTATAATGTAAAGCTTTAATCTGATGACAGCAGCAGCAAAAGAGACTATGGCCCTTTCTCTCAGATGTCGTTTTTCCGCATACGTCCCGTTTCCAATTTACGGCCTAAAGCCACAAGCCGTGAGAGTGAGCATCTTGCGACGCGGAAAGCGAATTTGTATTTAATTGCGCGTCATCGATGGAAGTTTTAGTCGTAGATAATAGTGTTATTTTGACTAATATTTACATATTTGCTTATTACTGTTAAGTCTCTTTGCCGTCACAAGTTTTTGTTTACCAGTTTTGATTGGTTTCGTGGTGTACGAACCGCCATCAAAATATTGGTGCTGTGATACTCATCGGTAATTACAGTTTGTAATTAGTTTTGAGAAGAGACTGTAAGTTAAATAAATAAATACAAAGAACGCACTGAATCGATAAGTCGCGCTATAAACTACGAGCGGTAAGAGTCGAAATGGAACGATATTTACGGATCTACTCGCGTTTATTTACACATTTGATTTTATTTAACTTTATCTTGAGGTGTATATCGTCACAGAGAGACGGTTTTCATTATTTTAAATTAAGAGTCTGCTGCCGCCCACAGCTGTCGGTGGACTACAAGCTGACGCTGGTGCGGTACGCGGAGCTGGGGCGTGGGCTGGCGGACTGCTTCCTCATGCCGGTGGGCGACGCCATGCGCTGCTTCAGCCTCGTGCTCTTCTCCGACAAGTACGCCGTCGGTTA
>OY720024.1:21965191-22010424 GCA_963082485.1 Eudonia mercurella | reverse complement strand
CTACATGGATGTGCGCTCGTTTACTCGAATTGAGGCAGGGTCGCGCACCGAACACCGAACTGATGTAATAAGTTTTTATTCGAGTTAACAATTCCTAAATGAGCACTTTTGAATCATCATCCATTCGAGATATCTTTTAGCCGTGGAGAAGAACGGTGCGAGAAACTACACAGCGTATACAGGAATCTGTCTGAACAAATTTGACATAACGAATTATTTGATCGAGTTTGAGTTGTTCATGAAAATGACTCCAATCGATTAGATTTTTTTAATGCGAATCGACAAAGTTTAATGTACCAATTCCAGATTTTTGTTTCTGTGAGATATTCTAAAAAGACCCAACGTTGTTGCACTTAATATAAAAACAAAAGTATTTCTCTGCGTTAAGATATGTTTTCTCTCAACTACCAAACTAGCTTTATTACGGCCAGCGTCACCGAACTTCTTACAGTTGAACGTGCAAAACATGCGGCTGTGGTTCAACAAGCAGTTCGACGACCTCATGAACCAGAAGAAGCGCGAGGTCGGCCTCGTGGAGGAGAGGAACGCTAGGCTGCGGTTTATCATTGAAGGTTTACCGTTACGACGATTGGTAGTTGGTCGATAGCACGTTGCACTGCGTAGGTACAGTGTGTTATGGTGTGTTACAGTATTTAGCCTCTTACAGAATAACGTAAATTTATTTGTGTCACAAAATAGAACTTTATCACAGTCACTGATTATTAGTAGTTCTTAAAGCGAGCGTATTGATATTTTATAAGAACATTTTCAATTGTAGGTATAAATAATAATTTATATGTAGTTGTATACATTTTAGATGTATTTCATTGACTCATTGCTTCAATAATACGAATATTTCAATTATAAATATACCACAGACATCCGTACACTTTTAATATCAATCTTTTATTGTTATTTAGTTCTCGTAAATTCTTTTGCTTGCATATATTATTCATACACGCAAATAAAACATATTCTATTAAAAATGCTAATGGCGTTAAAATCTGCACAATGTATTCAATAAGATTCTGTTTGTAATAGTAGGTTCGTTTACGTTCTGTGTTTTGTTCTGTAGAGCTGAACAAGCTTTCGGACTTACGCGGCAGCTTTCACCACCTGATCATCGAGATCCACAACCCGCAGTGGCGCCAGGAGGAGCAGCCGCAAAAGCTCATCAAGGTCGAACCGGAGGAGGTACTTATACATCTAATTAATAAAGGATATTTCATTTATCATTCAGAGATTTATGTAAATCATATAACTTAATCGGTAATTGCATGTAAAAAAAGTAAATATGCCAGTTTTTTTTTCATTAAAGTAGAATTCTTATTTATGAACACGCAGTCATTGCTACACATTTAATGTGTTGCTACACACATTCAAAAATCTTAGTGCCTTACAAATAAACAGAAAGCTTCGAATAGTTATTTCGTGTTTTTTCTCTTTTACTCATATTTGAAATAAAGTTTACTGATGGGGGCAAAACACGGAATATTAATACCAAGCTTATATACGAGAGTTATGTTATAAAGAAAAGCTGAAAAGTTTTTTTATCAAGAAAATCGTTATCTTGGAAGCAGCAGTAGTCATAAGTAGTCTGCTTATGGAAATATGTTATCATTCATTCATTCATTTATTGTATTCAGATAACTGAACCGTTGCATAATAGTCAATTCATAATAGGAATAGGGTGTAGTTATGATGAAATGAAATGAAAATTCTTTATTCAATTTAGGCACATAAATTACACTTATGAACGTCAAGCGGTTACATAAAAAAATAAAAGAAAATATAAAAATAATGTCAGTTCACACAATAATGCTTAAAATATATAATTTAATAAACAATACACATATGTAATGCGATTCTACTGCTGGTTTGGAAGGTTGATTCTGCTAAGATAGTTATATTATAGTTTAGTTGTTTTCTCTAAAAGCATCACATTATGACGTATGACGTTTGCCCGTGCGCGTGCGCGTGCGCAGTGCAGCATCGAGCCGTACATCAGCCCGAGCCAGATCGTGATCGTGCCGCCCGACCCCGGGCCCAAGGATGACTTCCGCGAGCGCGCGCTCATGGACATGATGGACGGCGTGCTGGAGAAGCTCTGGCACGAGGAGATCAAGAAGCCCATTCCCTTGCCGCAGTGCATGGTACGTCTTTCATATTGTTTCCTATTACAAATTATTACAAATGAAACACTTTGTAAACAATTTTGAGCTTTTTTTTGGAGAGAGTTTGCTGATTGCCTTATTTTTTTGGGGACGGTGAGAAACTTATAGGATTCATCAAGCCGTGTGAAAGGACACACCGTCAGAGTGTGTGTCTCCGTTCCCTACTAAATTCTTTCAGTCTCCCTGTGACCATGGACCACCCTTTAAAGGGTTCGCAACGTCAACGCAAGGATATAATCATTATTTGATTCATTAATTCAAGGTTTCATTTAAAAACTGTTAACGGTATGTGTACGGCCCACCGTACACATATATATACCTTAACTTAAGATATTAAGATTCAGTCACGTCTCTATGACCATTTAAAACGTCACACAGAAAACGTATGTTGACGAATAGCTAGTAAATGAGTTGGAATTCGTTACATATTTGAGCACGGCGCCGGCGTCGGTTCATTGTAAGTACAATAATACTGCTGCTGGTTTTTTAAACAATAACAGTCCTCTTAACCCATCTAGAAAACGAATACGCTTGTGTGTGGTATCCGGTCACGTCAGCAGTCTAACGGGACTATAAGGGTCGACCGACGATCAAGCATTCAGCCCTAGCATCTATCCGTTTAGATTAGGTGGATGAGAGTAGCCGCGGATCGTGCTCACTTGGAGAGGCTTATATGTCCAGCAGTGACCTAGAGTAAGCTGATGATTAATGGTTTATCCATATGGCTTGGCTCCCTGCGCTTCAACAGCAGTGTTTCGTGTGAACAGCTGGAGAAGGACCCGGAGCACTTCAACGAGGACGACCTGCGGCTGGTGTTCGAGTACGAGGCCAAGGTGGCGTTCCGCAACGAGGAGCGCGACAAGTACCGCAAGATGCTGCACGCCGAGTACGCCAAACTGTCGCAGGTGCTCAACGAGGGCGTCGTCAAGTTCAACCAGAAGGTGCGACTCACTACCTACCCTATTTATTTAATTTAGACGCACCAACGAGCAATTCACAATTCATTTCAATTTTTATGATCAAGTTAAAACAAGTGAATCGATAATAATAATAATAATTCCTCACTCTGCAGCCCTAATCACCGATAGCTTGGGTCTATCCCCGCTACCGGTGGCAACCTAGGTTAAGTTTTTTATAATGTTTTTATATAAAATATTGTTAAAAAAATTCTTAAGATGTATATTTAATAAAGAGAATAATACTCGTAATAATATATTTATTCATCACAACAACAATATACACAGTAAAAGTGAATTCCTTGCAACCTGTGAAAGTAAAACTGTGTTATAGGCCACAGTGCCTTCCCTGACTTTGCTAACAAACATAGTTATAGTGATATTTTAGACAAATCAATATTACTATGGGTTGACTTAACTTACACATCAAAAAACCTATGACAATCTTACCTTGGATGTTCATGTTCGTGTACATGTAAAATTTAAAAGTTGAATTATAATTCGGAGTGAGCGATACATTAACCCCTTTACAAATAAACA
The DNA here is from genome assembly GCA_963082485.1 of Eudonia mercurella. Lineage (NCBI taxonomy): Eukaryota > Metazoa > Arthropoda > Insecta > Lepidoptera > Crambidae > Eudonia > Eudonia mercurella. Next base: position 22,006,754 of record OY720024.1, on the reverse strand, counting down.
GAGAATAAGGTTCGAATAGTTATTCCGTGTTTTGTCTCTTTTACTCTAACTTGAAATGACGGGAACACAACAAGGAATAACTATTTCTACCTTATTTTTTGTTTATTTATAAGGCATTTAAAGTATATAACCACTAACAGGTGTCTCGAATCTATTTAGGGTGCATTGCCAGAAAAATCAACCAGCTTCTACTACTAACGATTGCTCGCCACCATGCTTTGAAACCTAGTCGAGATAATCGCCCGAGCATTTTTTTTTTGAGAGAGTTTGCTGATTGCCTCAGACGGAATATTTAGCTTCACCGGGCTTTTTTGGGGGCGGCGAGGAACGTAAAGGGTCCCTCAAGCCGTGTGAAACGAATCACCTTCGGAGGTTTTCTAGAGGGAACGGCATCGCGCACTAGTGCGCGTCCCTGTGCCCTACTAGATTCTCCGAAGGGTTCGGATCGGATCGGGGGGCGGAACCACCAGAGGGCGCCTCTAAAGGCTCGGATCTCGGCTCGGGTAGACCGGGCCGTGGAGGAGGAGAGAAGCGCCCAGGTACATGTCTGTACCTGGTATAGAACGCGTGTGAACCGGTTCTACGTACCCTAGTTCTACGAGTACGGTGTCTTGGACCTAAGCTAGTGTGCATGTTTAGTGTATTCTGTAAATGTGTAGTGACATTTAGAGGATAGAGCGGGGCCGAGCATTTTGTTTTTATGTATGAGTAGGCAAATGATTTCGCTTCACCTGGTGTTAGCAGAAGCGTTGAGCCAGATACAATGAAATTGGGGAAGTAGAGTTGTTAGCATTCTTTGCTTTTTTGACCCGCAAGTTGCGTCTTTATGTTGTGTGTAATAAGTTTCAGCTCAGCAAAAATACCATGAAATATAAAATAAATTTCCTTTACTGAAGACTATTTTTATTAGTTTTATCCTATTTTTAGGTAAAAGAAATGTGGTTGACGAAACTACAAGTGGATTCTGTAATCGGCCAGGAAAACTTGAACTTGATGCGCTTACGTCGCACTAATCTGGATCGCGTTGAAATGGCGGAAAAGTTAGAAGATATGAGGTACCTCAATTTAAATTTTAATATTTATACTGAATTATTAAGCAACTTTCGCAAAGGCCGGTCATCGGATGAGTGAACAAAAATTTATCAGCCGTTGGTCCCGGCTGCATTAGCAGTCGTTAACAACCACCGCACCGCACTGGGCCCGCGTGGTGGTTTATGGCCCGTTCTCCCTACCCATTCATAGGAAAGGCTCGTGCCCCAGCAGTGGAGACATAAATGAGCTGATGATGACTGAATTTATTAATTGACTTATTTTTATTTATTAATTGTATTTATTTATTTATACTTATACTTATTTTACATATACAATTTATGAAACCCTGTGTTATGTTATGCGACGCATTGCCGCTTCAAAAAACGTCTTAAAAAAATGTCAGAACTAAGACTAAAGAAAGACACTGATTCATCCAGGGGGAACGGCTGAAAACCAGCGCTGAGAAAATCTCGGTGAAAGCTGAGCCATTCCCATTTGTCTCTGATCTTGTGTTTTATTTATTTATTTATTTATTTATTTTACTTTAACTATTACGGACACACCAATTACAATAATTAAAGAATATTATTTAAACAGGTTCACATAGAATATCTTTTTATATATAAAAAAAATAGAAATAACAATAATATATTGGCAACCATTCAATCATCTATTTCACAATAACGCAAACATTCTAACAATATTTCCGGCCATCCATCTGCAAATAAGTCACATTCAGGGTTGTTGGCAAGAAGAGAGTTGAGTGCAGAAAGGGATCGCGGTATAGGGGAATTAGCACGGGCTGTGGTGCGGCACCGCGGCTCGGCAAGCAACTTGTGCCTTCTAGTGCGGTGGTAGTTGTTTGGCGCAAAGAGTCGACACAGCTCATCATGCAAGTCAGGGGCATCTATATTACCTCGGAGAATTTTGCACATAACCGCGATTTGATGTTTCATTCGCCTAACCTCCAAGGAATTATAGCCAAGACTACCTAGCAAAAACTTAGACGGGTACATAAAGGGATAGTACCCGTTCTCGCGTTTGTATAAATATCTTAAAAAAGCTTTCTGCACCTTTTCTAACATAAGCACATATGAGCTTTCATGAGGGCTCCATACACACATGGAACTTTCTAATTTACTACGTACTAATGTAGTAAAGATGAGTTTTATAACTTGAACATTTTGAAAATCTTTGGCGTTTCTAAGGACGAAACCCAAACGCCGAAAAGATTCCTTAGCAATAGCTATTATGTGGTCGTGAAACGTTAACTTCCGATCGAAAACTACACCCAAATCTTTAATGGTAGTGAGCTGAGTTATTATATCTCCATTGATATTATAACCATAAGCCACTGGGTGCCACAACCGACCGAAAGTCACCGCACGACACTTTTCAGCATTAAACTCCATGCCGTTAATCGAACTCCATTGGTATACCGCATCAACATCACGCTGAAGGGCCAAACAATCTTCCACTGACTTGACCTCTATGTAGAGTTTTAAGTCATCTGCATATAATACGCATCTTGCGTAACTGAGAACGGTGGGGAGATCATTCACCATCAACAAAAATAAGAGAGGGCCAAGAATAGAGCCTTGACTGACACCAGAACGCGTGTGATAGGGGCGAGACTCGTACAAACCAAGCCTGACATATTGTTGACGATCGCGAAGGTAGTCAGCAAGTAGGCGAAGAAGGCTTGGAGTACAGCCTATTTTCCCAAGTTTAGTCAACAATATGTCGTTATTGACCCTATCAAACGCCTTCCGGAAGTCAAAGTAAAGAACATCTACTTGAGAACCACGATCTAAAACCTTCGAGATAAAATCCACCACTGTTAATAAATTGGTTTCAACTGATCTTTTTGGTCTGAAACCGTGTTGCTCATTGCAAAGGAATTTATTAACTTGAGCATAGATGAACTTGTGGAGAACACTTTCTAACACCTTTGCTGGAGCAGAGAGAACTGCAATAGGGCGGTAATTCTCTACTCTGGACTTATCTGAACTCTTTGGAATTGGACTCACCCTTGACAGTTTCCATTGTGGTGGATATTGACCAGTTGTCAAGGCCAGATTAAATATATGACAAAGAGGAATGCACAAGTGCTTCTTTGCCTTTTTGACAACTATAGGTGGAACGCTATCTGGTCCAACAGCGCTGCTAGGTTTCAACTTATTAATGCCATACAAAACGTCCTTTAAAGTGAAATAACTGATACCGACATAATTACTATCACAGCTATTATCCGCACTATATGCTCTGTTAGCATCAAGCAAAGGAGCTTCCGATAAAAAAGCACTAGAAAAAAAACCAGCAAAAGCATCTGCCGCTTCAACTCCCGAAAACGTCCGACCTTCAAATGTAACATTGGGTTCAAAACCTCCCTTGGTACGAAGACTGGATATGTGACGCCAGAATTCGTTCGGATTACGCTGTATATTCTGTTCTATGCGATTGATATACGAATTGTAAGCCAATAAAATACGAGTCTTTAGCTCGGCTCTTAATTTAGAAAACTGCCAATAAGCCATTTCACAGTTCGAGCGCTTCCAGGTAGAATGTAATTTCGACTTTTGTTTTATATCTCGAATAATGTCCCCAGTGAACCAAACAGGATAGCGCCTACCAACACATTGACTACGTCTCTTTCTGGGCATACACTCGTCAAAATAACCGTAAAGAACGCTGTAAAAGTGGTAAGTTGCAGAAGCAACATCCTCTGCCTTCAATACTGTATTCCAAGGTGTTTCTGATATCAACGCGAATAAACGATTATAATCGCACTTACTAAAGTTCCAATCCTTTGACGAGTCAATATTAGTTGGGTCTAGAGAACTCGCTGAATGAACCGTGTCGATTCCCACCTCGATGTCTAGTGGCGGGTGATACGCGTCTGGGGAAACTATTCCGTCAGTAGCATCAACCTTGACATGACGTATATCATCCCTCTTCTGGACCAACACTACGTCTAACATACCTCCATTTGTATTTTTCACAACATTTCTCTCAGTCAGACGACAATACGCCAAAAAATAACAAAAGTAATTATTAATATTAACCGATGCGCTATTTAAATTGAAATCACCTAGAATCAATATCGGTGCTTTTATATTTATAATAGATTCCTCAATTTTACAAAACAATTTCATATAGTCGCTATCATTAGCACTTGGCTTGATGTAAGCTACACATACAAAGATAGTACGACCACACAATGAAAAACTGGCCCAAAGATCTTCACCAGTGTCCGTTTCCAAATCGCGCAGTCGACGCAGCACAATAGGTGCCCTCGCAACGAGTGCGACACCACCACAAGGTGTAGCTCGGTCTCGACGAAGAATACTCCAGTCACCAGGTTCAAGTTCAGAATCTTCAACAGAATGATCGAGAAATGTTTCTGTTACCGCTACAATGTGATGATCAGTTGCAGCCAGATTATTTCGCCATTTTTGTAGTTTTGTCTTCAACCCGCGAACGTTTTGGTAAAGTAGTTTGAGGCTTGTAGTGATGTTTGCTACGAAAGGGCCGAACATGTGGGGCGTCGGTAGAAATTTGGTCAGCGAGAGCTTTTTCTGAACCTGCAGCTCTTCTGTACGGGATCCAAGCTTTTATCCTTGCATTGACCGGCCAAACCTCGGTCGAATAGCACACATCAAACGCAGCAGTTGGGACTCCTATTTTGTACGACTTATAGTCCCCTCTTGGCGTAAGTTCATGCACTGTGCACGTACCTGTAGGGCACAGCTGACGGAGGTAGTTTTTGATGTCATCTATTTCGGACACCATATTCCAGAGATGTATGAATTTCCGGGGTTCGACTGCCTTTAGCGTTGTTTTGGCTGCATCTGCTGTACCGCAGAGGGAAGCTGGCCTTGTACTCTTTCTTCTGTTTATCTCGATCCACTGCTCCGATTTACTTTTTATGTGTTTTTTTTTATTGTAATTTTTTGAGGCAATTTATTATTTCATTATTATTATCATTATTGGCCATGTATATTCAATTTCCTTTAAAATGTTGAAAGTTTAGTTATTTTTTTTATTTAGGTACATTCAACCGAATATAGTTTTAAGCTTATGACAACACCACAAAATAAAGTACTTGACTCCGGCTTTTGCGTTTAGTAATTTGAGGAGGTACCTATCTGTAAGTATAAATAAGGTTTGGTTTTGAAATAGAACACACGCACGGATAGCAGGAGACACCCGCTCTAGCCTAGGTTGGCTTGAACCTTCGATCAATAATGTACTACGAGGGGAGGTCAATAAGTTCGCGGAATGAGAGAGAAGGAGGTTGAAATTAAACACCAAATTATTTTTCCTTTTCAATATATTCTCCTTTAACCCTAATACATTTTTCGGATCTCTCAAATAGCTTGTTTATACCATCGAAAAAAAATGATTTGTCTTTGGTGTCAAAATAGGCCGAAATTGCCGACTTGACTTCTTCATCGTCGTCAAATTTCTTTCCACGCAGCTCTTTCTTCATTTTTGGAAATAAATAATAGTCACTGGGGGCCAAGTCTGGACTGTATGGTGGGTGGTTTAATTGTTCAAAGCCGCATCGGTGAATAGCAGCCGTCGCAACATGGCACGTGTGGACGGGTGCATTGTCGTGCAAAAGGAGCACACCTTTTGACAGTTTTCCTCTTCTTTTTTCCTTAATGGCTTCTTTCAATCTTTCCAGTAAAGAAGCGTAGTACTGTCCCGTTATAGTCGCACCACGTTCTTTATAATCGATCAGTAAAATACCTTCTGTATCCCAAAAGATAGTCGCCATGATCTTTCCGGCCGATTGTGACACTTTGAACTTCTTTGGAGGAGGTGTGCCTTTTTTATGCCACTGCATCGACTCTTGCTTCGACTCAGGTTCATAGTGGTGAACCCAGGTTTCATCTCCAGTAACAATCCGGGCCATAACTTCTTCCTTTCTCTCTCCACAGAGCTCCAGAAACTGGTGAGAGCACTCGACACGCTCGCGTTTTTGAAGTGGCGTGAGCATTCTCGGAACCCATCTTGCACTGACTTTAGTCATCCCAAGATGATGATGTAGGATATTTAAAATACTTGATTCGGATACTCCAACCATTGCTGCAAGTTGCTTCTTCTTCAGTCGGGCATCTTCCAATACAAGTTTTTCTACTTTTTCGACGATTTCCGGTGTGGTGGCCTCAATTGGCCGTCCGGAGCGGGGGTCGTCTTCAATGGACTCCCTTCCTTATTTGAAAAGACCATGCCACTTGTAAACCATGGTTTTACCAGGGGCAGAGTCGGCGTAAACCGCTAACAGCTCTTGAAAAATCGTCTGAGCGGATTTTCCTTGCTTGGTAAGGAACTTAATAACGGCACGGTGTTCAATTTTCTCCATACTGGCTGACTTCTTCCCGATTTAGTTGTTTGCAGGTCGATAACTCAAAAGTTAATGACCCGATTAGGTTCAAACTTGGTATATATACTCTTAATGAGGTGCTTAACTGGTGCCTACCTGGACGAGTAAATTTATCCCCACCAACCCCTCCATTCCGCGAACTTATTGACCTCCCCTCGTAGGTAGCGGATACATTACATTTAAATACATTTAAATTTCGAATAACAAAATCTAAACAAACATTGGATAGAATCAACAAGTTCAGCTTACTGTGAACCTTAAATCTTAGCCACAAAGATTAATTGAGGTTGCAAAATATTTGTACTTAATATTTACTGTCATCGCCACAAACTTCATTGTGGCTCCGTGGCCTCAAAGTCGCCTACCGTTTTTCAACCGCTTATCGGAAACCTAGTACAATTTTGATCGAAGGCTTGAACAGATAAATCCATCTATTCTCACCATTGTATAAACATTTTTCTCTGTGATAGCTTCGTTTACATATAGGTATTGTAACGTTAGGTACGTTGGTCCACGTTAGTTAGCCTCCGTGTTCCCCCAGAGCGGACATAGCCAAGACAGAGCGCGATCTCGAGGAGCTGCAGGTCGAGCTGGGTGACATCCAGGGCCAGAGCGAGGAGTGCCAGGCCGCCTACGACACTCTCGCCACCAAGGACAAGCTCATGGAACGCACCTTCAAGAACCACTTCGCCGACCTCTCACCCATCATCGTCGACCAGTGCTATAAGTTTTTCAAGTGAGTGCGAGAAATTGAATTACTCATCATCATCTTTGCCAAAAGACGTCCACTGCTGGACAAAGGCCTCCCCTAAAGATCTCCACAACGCCCTATTTTGTGTTGCTGGCATCCAGCGGCTTCCTGCGACCTTTACCAGATCGTCGGTCCAGCTTTTTGGAGACCTGCCCACCCTGCGCTTTCCTTTACGTGAATAATTGATTGTTTAAAACTGTGTACATTATTGCAGGACATTGCATTATTTCTTAAAGCTAGTTCCTACAGTGTGCTTAGATCAAGCATGCAATTTATACCATGAAGAGCATACAATGTACCTAGAGTAATGCAGCTACCAGCAAAGATTGGTAGTATGGTGGTAGGAAGCTACCCGGGCCGTGAAAGACTCATAGAGTGCTCGGGGTCGCGCCCAGCGGTAGACGGAGTGGTTTTAGTGGATAAAACAGACCATTGCGACGCGGTCGAGAAAGTTCCATAAGGAGTTTCCATACGTTGAAAAAAAGGCTTCCTGTCTGGTGTGGGTATGGACTGTGTGAGTGGAGATGCAGAGGGGAGAACTTTGCCCAACAGTGAGACTTACAGAAGTGTAACAAAAGCCGTATGCTTCGATGAATGTGACGCAGTGTACATGTACGTTCGGTAGGAAGCGTCCGAAGTGGCACCAGCGCGCGACCACGACGGCGGCGGCGCTGCACGAGCTGGCCGCCAGCGTGCTCAGCGGCACGCGCCCTTTCAACATGAACCCCGACTGCGTCGACTACTATAAGAGGTACCTACATCGACAAAACTTCTAAATTATCACTTTCAATTCATTTTCGCTTGCATCGTAGCTAACTCCGTCCATCGATATAGAATGAATGGGGAACCTTTTCAAAAGTTATTTGTTCTGGACGTGGCTATAGTCAACGATGCCTGCTCAGAAAAATTTTTGTGGTGGTTTAACAAGACTGCTGGTGATAGTACAGACGCATGCACATCAACCTGCAAATAAAGTAAAGTTCAAATGAAGTTCAGCCTATTTTTGTAAAATATTTTACGGGTAAGCACGGTGCCTTGATCTCACCTGATGTTAAGTGATGATAAGGCCAATGATGGAAGCGCACTTCACCCGGGATTCTCAACTAGTGAGGCACTGGCTACCTATCTTATCTCTAGCTGCTGTCGGAACACAACAATGCTACAAACATTGATGTTAAGGCAACGTATTTAGATAAGATGGTGGTAGCTAGCCAGGCGGACTAACAAGCCCTACCACCAACCAAACCGAGTACACAAACATGTACTCCCCGCTTGGAATAGAATCCGGGACCTCTGAGTCTAAACCGGTGGTCTTAGCCAATAGACCACAGGGGCGGCCATTAAGGAAATGTGAAAAATGTGACAGTTTATGATATTGTGATGTGTAGGCGTGTGTACTAAAACTCCTCTGAAGTCTTAACCGTCAAACTTTTTAATTGTTTCTTCAATGTATTTTTTTCTGGTGTTGCAATAGAGTTATTATCTGTTCATCTAATCACCATATTCTATTGTAATCAAATTGTAACCGTCTCATGCTGAACACAGGCCTTCCACATAATTATTATTGATATTAATATTGCTTACGTCCCGCTATACATACCGTGGACCTTCCAGGGCACCACGCATAGTCTGGAACGCCATTTTGTTAATTGATTATTGTTTTCTTTTAGTGTGGAGGTGCTAGATCTAATTAGCAATATGCCACCAGTGATGGATGAAGGGCTATGGGCTACAATGTGTCGTTTGCGCCGGGCGAAGATAGAAAACGAAATTCGTGTAAGTACAAAATTTTTGTATGTAAACTTACAAAATACTCCAAAACTCAAAATTTTCAATGGTACGTCCCCCTTACCTTAAATTTTGTTGTCCAAGAACTGAAAGCAGTTAAATTCTCACGCATAGTTTTAGAGCCATGATACTCATGATTAAGAAATAAATAACAAAATCCTATTCAAATATCGGGAACGGTATAGACTAATTTTCGAATACTTACCTGTTTTTCGGCCTGTAGCATAAATATTGTTTGACTCGCACGCTACAAATATGTGTGTCGGATGTAGATGCGCGCGCTGGTGCTAGAGATGGCGTTCGTGGACAGCGCCAACGCGGGCTGGAACAAAGCTATGCAAGCGCGCCGCCTGCACCTCGCACACACGCACGAGCGCATCCGCGAGCACCGCGAGACCGTGGCGCTCACCGCGCGGAACAACACCATCCAGGTACTCCCGCGCCTGCACCGCGCACGCGCACGAGCGCATCCGCGAGCACCGCGAGACCGTGGCGCTCACCGCGCGGAACAACACCATCCAGGTACTCCCGCGCCTGCACCGCGCACGCGCACGAGCGCATCCGCGAGCACCGCGAGACCGTGGCGCTCACCGCGCGGAACAACACCATCCAGGTACTCCCGCGCCTGCACCGCGCACGCGCACGAGCGCATCCGCGAGCACCGCGAGACCGTGGCGCTCACCGCGCGGAACAACACCATCCAGGTACTCCCGCGCCTGCACCGCGCACGCGCACGAGCGCATCCGCGAGCACCGCGAGACCGTGGCGCTCACCGCGCGGAACAACACCATCCAGGTACTCCCGCGCCTGCACCGCGCACGCGCACGAGCGCATCCGCGAGCACCGCGAGACCGTGGCGCTCACCGCGCGGAACAACACCATCCAGGTACTCCCGCGCCTGCACCGCGCACGCGCACGAGCGCATCCGCGAGCACCGCGAGACCGTGGCGCTCACCGCGCGGAACAACACCATCCAGGTACTCCCGCGCCTGCACCGCGCACGCGCACGAGCGCATCCGCGAGCACCGCGAGACCGTGGCGCTCACCGCGCGGAACAACACCATCCAGGTACTCCCGCGCCTGCACCGCGCACGCGCACGAGCGCATCCGCGAGCACCGCGAGACCGTGGCGCTCACCGCGCGGAACAACACCATCCAGGTACTCCCGCGCCTGCACCGCGCACGCGCACGAGCGCATCCGCGAGCACCGCGAGACCGTGGCGCTCACCGCGCGGAACAACACCATCCAGGTACTCCCGCGCCTGCACCGCGCACGCGCAAGAGCGCATCCGCGAGCACCGCGAGACCGTGGCGCTCACCGCGCGGAACAACACCATCCAGGTACTCCCGCGCCTGCACCGCGCACGCGCACGAGCGCATCCGCGAGCACCGCGAGACCGTGGCGCTCACCGCGCGGAACAACACCATCCAGGTACTCCCGCGCCTGCACCGCGCACGCGCAAGAGCGCATCCGCGAGCACCGCGAGACCGTGGCGCTCACCGCGCGGAACAACACCATCCAGGTACTCCCGCGCCTGCACCGCGCACGCGCACGAGCGCATCCGCGAGCACCGCGAGACCGTGGCGCTCACCGCGCGGAACAACACCATCCAGGTACTCCCGCGCCTGCACCGCGCACGCGCACGAGCGCATCCGCGAGCACCGCGAGACCGTGGCGCTCACCGCGCGGAACAACACCATCCAGGTACTCCCGCGCCTGCACCGCGCACGCGCAAGAGCGCATACTTTTGAACCTTCTACACTAATTTATCGATTCCGAATACAGTAAAATCTCTTTATTCGCGGGGTATATGTTCCATAAATATGCCGCGAATACAGAAACCGTGAATACAAAATGGTAATTTATATGGGTTTATAGGGGATACGTTCCTAGGTGCCAAAATAAAAAACACAAATATATAAGAAAATCAATTTTATTGATGTTATTGAACATTTTGATTAATCATTATCCTCAGGCTTAGGCAATGGTTTGAAGAATTTTGTTATTTTCTCTTGCTTGGCAGTTTTTAATAGCTCCGACAATTCAGACTGATACTCAGCACACGCATTAGCAATTTGCCTCTTAAAATTAAGACTTCGTTCCATAGATGGATCAATGTTCACAAAGAAATCGCAAAGCTCATTTGCCATTCATGGCTTTTACCAAAGAACGGAACAGCAACATTTAAAAATATACTTTATTCCTTCAGAAATAAGGTTGCTTTCTTCTGTTTGTTTACATTTTCAAAAACGCCGACCGCGGTGTTTGCGGCAAATGCGACAAAGGCGCCTTAGGTCAAAGTAATCGGCGGTACCATTTGACGGCACTTGCAAAAGATATTGCGTTAAACACCTATTGGAATTTTGTATGAAATTTTAGATCCGCGAATAAAGAAATTTTTTGCCGCGAATAATGAAATTGGGTTGCATTTTTTTAATCCGCGAATAGTGAAAACGCGAATGACGGAAGCGCGAATAGGGAGCTTTTACTGTACTTACTCCTATTAGGAGGTGTGATCTTGAAATAAAAACAAACTGCTCCCCGTGACATACCTCTTTTTTAAGCACTTCGTTTGTTATTCGATTTAAAATATATACCTACGTTTCCAGAACTCAATTGCAAAGAACACTACCTAAACTAAAAGATGCTTTTATTCTGTTTAATATTTTTATTGCAACTTTTATTCCAATAACGTACTGACATATGCAAACTTTAACAGCACAGCTCGTCAAAATTTTATATCTTAGTGAGTATCATGTAACGATAAGCGGAACAAGATCAAAATCGGCTTTATTTTTCGGCAGTTGGTGCTACCAGCGGGCCAGGTAGAGATCATAACCACTGGTCACATTGAAGACTTCGAAGACGCTACCCTTATACTTCGGGAAGACATCGAGAAGATTAACAACCTTATTCTAGTAAATATAAATTCTATTGAATACTATTTATTTATTTACTAGAGGAAATGCCCCTATAGACCAGGGGTGAAGCCTTTGAAAATAGTAAAAAATTGGTTGTCTGTAAAGTCGGTTTACTGACGATAGTTGAACGTGACAACGTCTTAAGAAGGTGTCGGGAGGTGTTGGGGGTGTCGGGGGGTGTTGGGGGTACGTACCGCGGTGGCGATGCCGGCCACGGGCTTGCACAGCAGCCTGCAGCAGCCCGTCGAACAGGTAGGCGGGAGGAGTTGGGGGTGTCGGGAGGTGTTGGGGGTGTCGGGGGGTGTTGGGGGTACGTACCGCGGTGGCGATGCCGGCCACGGGCTTGCACAGCAGCCTGCAGCAGCCCGTCGAACAGGTAGGCGGGAGGAGTTGGGGGTGTCGGGAGGTGTTGGGGGTGTCGGGGGGTGTTGGGGGTACGTACCGCGGTGGCGATGCCGGCCACGGGCTTGCACAGCAGCAGCAGCCCGTCGAACAGGTAGGCGGGAGGAGTTGGTGGTGTCGGGAGGTGTTGGGGGTGTCGGGGGGTGTTGAGGGTACGTACCGCGGTGGCGATGCCGGCCACGGGCTTGCACAGCAGCAGCAGCCCGTCGAACAGGTAGGCGGGAGGAGTTGGTGGTGTCGAGAGGTGTTGAGGGTGTCGGGGGGTGTTGGGGGTAAGTACCGCGGTGGCGATGCCGGACACGGGCTTGCACAGCAGCACGGCTAAATTTCTACTCAGCCGATTGTGCTTCTTTGTCGCTCGTTCCGCGCTCTCGCTTGCACTTCAAGCCTTACATGGAACGCCTCAGAGCGAGGTAACGCCGAACTTTTTCGTGCGTGCAGCCGGCTCTATCGAATTATAAGACGTTGTCACGTCAAAAAGGTTTAAGGGTAAAAAACGGTTTATCTCGATTTCCGGCAAAACTACAAGTCCTATGGAAAAAAGTTAAATGGCAAAGTTGTAGGTAATACAAAGATCTACAACTTTTGTATGTACACTTTTTTCACACAACGCTTTTTGTTTGATAGTTTCATAAATAAAGATGATCACATAGTTAATATGTGCTATTTGAACAACAGAAAGTAGGTGAGATGAAGCTGCGCATGATGCGCAAGCAGATGGAGTTCCGCAAGGGCATCCTATCCAAGGAGTGGGAGCACGCGCAGATGAAGATGAAGCTGCGCCACATGGAGCAGGAGCTCTACTCCTACCAGCGGCTCAAGGTACTCGACGGTCACATCACATGTCAAGTGTTTTTTTTTTTCATTTATATATTCATACTATTTTTCTACACTCGGTAAAAGGGGATCGATAATCGGTAATAGAGACACAAATCAATAGAGTTTTATCAAACCAGATCAGTTTGAATTTCTGCGCATTATATAAGAATAGTACAGTACAAGCCTTGGCCACAACATGGCATTGTTGGACTCACGTTTATGTGCCTCGGCGTCGCTTGTCTTGTGTCGTTCATCCATCAAATTAACTGTTTTGCTGACCGTTGCAGTAATGTAATTTTTTTTTATTATAGTTTCGACCTGGCTTGCAAATAGCATTATCATGTATGTACGTTCGTCCATCAATACCTTTACCGGCCGCCGCAATAATGTACTACTTCTCGAACATGCATGTATTAGCCAAATAACTAAAATACCGTGACGCTAGAAAGCTGTTTGGCTGGTTACAGATTCCCAAGGAACTGCAGCTGTATTTAAAGAACAAGCAGCTCGGCCACACGGACGAGCAGGACTACGTGCGCCTCGAGAAGGAGATGGAGGCCTCCAAGATCTCCATCAACAAGGTGCTCGGCGAGCAAATGCGCCGGGTCGAGGAGCTAGAGGTATTCGTCTGGGGGTTTATTTGATGGGCAACAAAAAACTAATTTTCATAGTCGTAGTTTTAAATCAGATTCAAACATTAACGTTTGCTCTCACTCTGCCAAGCATCGGGACACATGGCGACGCATCACGAGGGAAGCGGTAAACGGGGAAGTGACCAAGACGAGACCACGACCTCTGTCAAGAATGCACGACTAGGAAGAAGTTTTAAATCTGAGTTATATAGCATCACGTTGTACAAAGATCTTCATCATCAGCTAATTTTATGTCCCCACTGCTGGGGCACGAGCCTTCCCTATGGATGGATAGGGAGAACGGGCCATAAACCACCACGCGGGCCCAGTGCGGTTTGGTGGTTGTTAACGACTGCATGCTAATGCAGCCGGGACGAACGGCTTTACGTGCCTTCCAAAGCACGGAGGAGCTCGAGATGATAAATTTTTGATCACCCATCCGATGACCGGCCTTTGCGAAAGTTGCTTAACCTCAGTACTCGCAGACCGGGCTCGTTAACCACTGCGCCATCGAGCTCCTCAAGAAGATCTTACAAAAATAGTATTCAGTTCCAAACATGGCTCTGCAAGAGCATCGGAATGATACAACTAACCTTTATTGTCACACTACTGTGAAAAGGTCACCTCCAAATCCTTTTTGCGCCTCAGTCCTTGGAGGTGGCATTTTCAGCGTCACCAAGTTTTCTAGAGATAATGGCATCACGAACTGGTGCGTGTCCCCGTTCCGTATTAGATTCTCCGAGGGCGCCTCTAAAGGCTAGTGCCATCGGCGCGTGTTGAACGGATCGAACATGTCTGTACCTGGTATAAAGCGCGTGTGAACCGGGTCGTCGTAACCTTGTTCTACGAGTACGGTGTCTTGGGCATAGGCCCAGCATAGGCCCAAGACACCGTAAATATGCAGTGTATCATGTGAGTGGTTTTTTGAAGATCAGGCGGGACAGCTATACGAGTTCGTGTAATTCTTTCTACCACTTTAAAGGCTCGAAGTTTTTAAGTTGTGCTAAATTGATATCAGTCGTTCCCACTCGAGCTTTCTAGTTAATTTATAGTCAAACTTAATCGTGTGATATCAGTCAGTTTCGATAAATAAGTATGTAATCGAACGTCCCAGGTGAAAGTGAACACGGTGATTGGGTTGGTGACGGAGCTGGAGAAGCTGATCGCCATGCTCAACGTGAAGGTGTCCGAGAAGCGGCTCCAGGAGGACCCGCTCGAGCCCATCCGCGTGCGCCGCATCTTCAAGCGCAGGTTCATTCCGACGCAACGCCAACACGTTTCATCACTTTATTTTACTCTATTATATTTTTTACTTGTTATTTTTTTGCCAAAGATGTCAATAGCCCCCATAATTAACTGCTATTTATGCTTTATTACTATATATTTTTTTAACATTACAAATGTTCGAATAATGGTTGCTTAGGATGGACACGATGGTGATGCGCAGCCAGCTGATCCGCGAGGTGCAGGCCAACCACACCAGCGTGGTGCTGCTGCAGACGGAGCTGGAGCTGCTGCGGCTGCGCACCTACCCCACGCTCGCCAGCTTCCGCACCTTCTGTTGAACTCACGCGACATAGGGGTTCTTCAAGCTAAAATATATAGACTTTGAAACTGTACAAGACAGAATTGTGTACTTTCGGCCGCCGGACACGTATTGTTGTAGACGCAATAAAATTAAAATAAGCGTTCTTCACTTTTATTACAAGTAGGTATACTCGTAATTCCTATCTGTACTGGTAGATTCCCACTGATTGGAGGATTGAATGCGGCTGCGTTTTTTTTTTGTATTGTTTTTATCTTGTGTGCGTCGCGTTAGACTTGCGCTCACATACCGTGGGTGACTTACGTTTGAATATTAATTTCACTCGTATGTGATAGTCACTATGTATGAGAATAGGTGACTTTTAAGTTTACTTGCGTATTTAACTATACTAAGATATGATTATTTTACTTGTACACGAGAGAATACCGAGTACCTAACTTTTATTAGTTCTAAATATAAACTATGAAATATTACTGGTTTTCATTGTTTCCCGAAATAATATAATCAATGTATTGTCGATTACAAACAGTTTATTGGCCATAAACAAATCTACATTCATAAGGGTTATCAAATGGTCAAAAATGCAAGTGGTCTACGGCATAAACTCTCCTAAAACTAATTAGGATAAATTTGCAGATAGTCGAATACGCAATCGGTCTATGACGCAACTCGTCTAAAATCAACCGGACAAATAAGTGGTTTGTCCGACATGTAACCGGTCTCTTTAGCTACTTGTCATATGATCATCTAGCTAGACGAATTCGCAAATAGGTTAAAAAGTAATTAGTCAATAAAGCAACTCGTCAGAAATCGTATGCAGCGTTTAACACTCAAAAGAGGTTTGTTGTCTGGAATTAACTTATGGAAGGACACTAATAATATTTGAATTATATTTAGTTGACAAGTTTTCAATCAGTGTCTTTTGATTTTTTTTTATTTTCGTGCGGTGCAAGTGATATTTAAACATGGAGAGTAACAGCGAAGATGAAGAAGAAACTTAAAAGGAATAATTCTAAAATAAAAATTTATCCATAGTCAGAGGCGCCATCCCACGCTTTTGGACGCCGGTAATAAATACAATTTTAATAAAAGTAATAATAATCGAAAGTTTTTATGGCGTTGCGTGTCTAGAAATGAATGTAGTTCATCGATAGAGATTCTTGCTGAGTTTCTTGCCGGTTCTTCTCAGTACAAGATCTCCCGCCCAGAGTAGACTTACGAACCGATGGCATAGTGACATTCATAAGAGCTACTTGTAGCCTAAACTGAATAAATGATTTTGAATTTTGAATTTTAGATATCATTCAGTGTGGATAAAGTGTGTGTGTGGATAAAATTAAACATTCAACAGTACATAGTTGCCGGAAAAATCTCGCTCAATCAAAACCATATTGACATCATCAAGGATTATTAAGAAGATAAACTGTTGAAATAAATGTCAATACTTAGTTTTTTTCTCACCTACTTTTTATTTATTTTATAAATTAGTTAGTCAAGCATTTGACTTCATTAGTGTGACAAGATTTCATAGTAAATTAAATTGGTAGACTGTATGTTGGATTTAAGACGAGTTGCTTCGTAGGCGACCAACAATTTAAATCACTTGCATTTGAGACTAATTGCTTTGTCGGCGACCAGCTATTTAGACCACATGCATTTAAGACGAGTTGATAATATGACAGTAGACGAAATAATTTTGCGACGAGTCGCTTCATAGACCGATTACGTATTCGACTATCTGCAAATTTACCCAAAGTTTTAGGCGAGTTGATGCCGTAGAGCACTTGCGTTTTTGGCCATTTGATACTAACCCATTCATAAAAACACAGTTACAAGTATTACAGATAACTAGTAAACATCCTACATGATTACAAGGTCCATGTTATTTAAAATGTAAAGTTTTCTGTCCGCCAAGTAATAGTTTGTTTTTGTCATATTAAGAATGTATCTCTGCAGTAGACTCATTTTCATGAAAGTAGCAAATTCATTTAGATTCATTAATATATGAGAAACTAATTAGAAAACCATTCCTTGACAGATTTAATAATCTTGAGTTTTAAGATAAATATTTTAAATAAACAAGATTCTCACTATCAAATTCAAGATACAGTCACATACAAATGATCACACGATAATGGACGACTTAACAAAAGTTATTATGAATCATTTACCTAACAGTTTACTACGTATAACATTTATAATTACATCCTTATGTGTCATCATCCTATCAGTCACAGAAATCCATCATTAAAATTCAAGACATGATATTATTTCATCGCAGACTTATTAACTTATAACACGACATGCGTTACATTATGATCATGCCTTAATTATTTCTATATAAACTAATATTTACCAAACACTTATTATAAACATTTTAGTACTAAACATAAAAAAACATCGTTAATAGTTTATACACGCGACAGCACATACTTCTCTTAAAGTTAGGCCACGATTTCGTTTTTATAGTATATCACATTATCTTTAATCACAATTTTGCAAATTTTAACACCAAAAGTATTTTAAACATCTAAATGGACAAATATTTTTTATTACAATTTAGAAGGATCACATTTTTAACATTATTTTTGAAAAGTTGTTACGTTTTTATTTTGTTGCCTTATACCTATTAGGTACAATTTAACTACAGTATTATGTAAGTGATAAGACATGCTTATAGTAAGTTGGCGAGACAGATAATCGTTAATATTTTGTTTATAATGCATTCAGACAAACGGCATATGATTATGAAGTAAGTACATTCTATGATAAAAACCGCGGCATTTATGAGTATGTAAAGATCCTAAGCTAAGTTAATGTGAGGCCTATCAGAGTCTGAATAGGGATACAATCTAATAGGTTACAGTTTTCAGAGAAATTACAGGATTACAAACAGTTTGTATAATATTATATACATTACTTTCCGTCGCCAACAAGCTATTTAAAATGGTCCAGATGGTTCACAGAGCGGTCCGCTGATCATACACGATGACTGCGTCCGCGTCGAAGAACTGGCTGTGGGACTTGCTGAGCGCGATGATGGCGGCGTGCTCGCTGCGCATACGATTCTTGTACTTCTTGCTCAAGTTTACCTTAACAGTAGAATACACTTTAATAATATTTGAAAAAGCCTTCAATATAGAACCACAGTCCCCAACACTCAATTAATGGTCCTTCGAGCAAGATATAATTAGTTTTTTTTATGTAAGCGTGCGTACCTTCGCGTACAGTTGTTGCAAGTCGTCCTCAGTCGACAGTGGTCGGGGCTTAGGCCGAAGGAATGCTGGCAGAGATCGTGTTTTCAAGGCATCGATGTTTGCTGCGCTATCTATCTCATCCAGCACTGGAAAACACCAAAAAAGTTAATAACTATATTTGCTAAATAAATGTGAGGCAACATTACATACATTGTTCTGATCCCGAGGTAGCTAAAGCACTTTGTCTAAAGGGAATCGAAAACTATGACGGTACTATGGCACCTCTACGCCGAAGAGTAACGGATTAAAAAAATAAATTTGAAAATTGAAAATTTGAAACTACGAAAAACCTTTTTCTTTGTTCACATTACATAAATTATATGTAGGTATGCTCATATATTTGTGTAACATACTTACCAACTTTTGCAAACAAAGTTGCTAAGTATATTCTATAAATATATAGCTATTATTAAATATCCAGACGATCACTAAAAATACTTATTTGACATTTCACCCTATTGTAAATTAAAGAGGTGTCTTTATTTCGAGAGGGTATTTTGGCATTTTTTTAATGTCGTACAGCACAATCAGACTATCCAAAACTAAAATTTCTTATAAATTTTATAATAGTTTAGCTATATCCCATAGACATAAAAGTTCAAAGTCTATTGAGGACATTTTTTTTTTAAATGTTTCCTACACTCTACACCAATTATCTAGTCCCAAGAAAAGCTTCCTTAAGAAACTCGTTATATGGTTAACTAGACAACGGATAAACATACTTAATATACTTAAATACATACTTATTATACATAGGAAACACCCAGACCCGAAACAATATAGAAAAACAGGTATTTCTAAATTGATCCGACCGGGGATCGAACCCGGGACCTCAGAGATAGCGACACTATGAAAACCGGTGTGCAAGCCACTCGACCAAGGAGGTCGCCAAACCCTACACACATTCACATTTGACAGTGTTTTGGTAGTCTAATGTGCAGTTGTTTGTACATAGACAATTTAGACAGGTGGTATGAGTGTGTCGTGTACGGACTTGTGCTGGAGGCGTACTGCGCGGGCTCGGGCGGCGGCGGGCGCGCGCGGCGCCACTCGTCACCCGCGTAGCTGGCCGGCCGCCCGTGCCGCGCCGTAGCCATCTGCACACATAGGGATCACTACAACATCAACTAAATAATTCATTATAAACAATAAATACGTATTTGCGAAACAAATTAATCATTAAAACATGATAAAATTTTGCTATAAAAAACCAACCAGTCTCAGGAAGGTAGAGTGGGAGGGAACTGAGCTCAGCGGTCAGAGAATAGGACTGGTAATCCAAAGATTCCCACTCAAGCTTCCTGAGAGTGGTTGATTTTTTCTAGTAAAATGTTATAAAAATAAAAATAATGTACTAGGTACTTATTTATTATGTTTCTGAAACATTTGTAAAACTGTTGCCGAGAACACTGCGTGTTTATCAGCATATTTCGCAACAGATATGTAAGAGTGTGGGACGCGTGTTTCACTGGCTTGAAGGTGACATTTTATAAACAATACTGATTTGGACGGCAAATTCTCCGTTACTTATATGGCTAAATATAACATCATAAAATATTGCATCTGATTTTTTATGTAAACACATTCTTTATGCATACCAAGCTACAAGAAAATGTTAAATTTCTTTAATACATTTTTGTTTTTTTAAGGTTGTAACCATGTAACAACTATTTTATTTATGTCATCGAAAGTAACAAGTTCACATTCAAACCGTATCACAACAAAATTAATTAAGTATGTGTTTAAATGTTATTGAATAATTTGAATGGCTCATCAATATACTTTCTCCCAAGTTATTCAAGTCCGAATGTTTGCATTTTGAAAACTGAAAGTAGTTACTGAGAACTGTATTGGGGATTATTACATAAATAACTACTGCCCCTACAGTCTTCGTACCTTCCTATTTACTATTTTATAAATAATTTGTGTTCATTTACTTACTTTAATCATTTATTGAGACATACCTCGGCATGCTTTATTTTATAATTTTCCTGGCTGGTGTAGGCATAATTCTCTTTGATAGCATAATTTTCTTTAAGATATTGCTCATCTGAAAAATTATAAAAAACAAAGTTAATATCTTAGTCAAACTAGGTAGATATGTTTAATTTTTTTTTGTAGTACTTATCTTTCAAAGCACGTTAAAATCTTACCAAACGATTTCTGATGACGCGGCATTAGGCGACAGTAGCAAACAATTATTAGCAAAATGAATACTCCACATATACCGCCAATGAGCCAAGATAACCAAACAATTATAACTCGACCCTGTAATAAATATTGTTATTAATCTGAAATTTAAAGCAACCTGTATGTTTTTTTAGTTTATTCTCACCTGCAGAAACATTTCAATTCCTAACACAAAAACGTGAAAGGTCTTTTGTTCTCAAATAACGTTGCCGTAACATTTTATTTTCTTAAATTTATAGTTTCTACCTAATAAATAGTAAATGATAAAATAATCTTTACAATAATATTACAAAAATGAACTTGCTGCCATTTTAATAGTTTTTAAAATAATGCGCGCTTGCGCCCTGTCAACTCAGCGTTCGGTTCACAACGGAGCTGTATTCAATATTGTAAATTAATTCGGATAACCGTAATAGTTTTGCCGGCACCACTCCATTGTCTGACTTGTTTTTTGAAAATATATTATACATATATTTCATGTTATTCATCAGCATCTAAATGATATTAATCAAATGAAGAATATTCAACTCTTGGTTGGACTGAATATGCTAGATCTCTTTGCTCTCTGTAACGAAATAATTAAAACAACTTAACTGTCATTGTCAATTTATTTGGGGTATGTTCCGATATACACTGCGAGCACTGTCCAATGTCCAATTATGCCGCTGGGGCGCGGAACAGTCCTTGAGTGGCGACCGCGTACCGGAAAGCGCAGTGTGGGCAGGCCTCCAACAAGGTGGACCGACGATCTGGTGAAGGTCGCGGGAAGCCGCTGGATGCGAGCAGCACAAAACCGGTCGTTGTGGAGATCCTTGGGGGAGGCCTTTGTTCGGCAATGCTCTTACTGGTGAGAAATTTGTTCCGTTATGGACTGACAGTGTACTGCCACAGTATGCTAAGAAAATATATGACGTCATAAATTGTCGCCATTTTTCTACTGTAAGCACTGGCATTTTTGAGGTAAAATTCTCTCAGTGCTTTGATCACGTGATCAACAGCGTCCAGATATGATGACATGGATGACAGTATACTGGACTACGTTCCGTTTTAAACAGTAACCAGTATAACTAACAATAAACGAACGGCTTTGCAGTATACTAAATTAAAGTCAAACCTTATGGTGCCGCAGTGCATATCGGAACATACCCGTAGTATGTCAGTGTCATTGTCGTTATCTACTGGGAAATAATGTTTATTAACTTTTCGCTTATATCTCCAAAGGAATAAAAACATTGTTTTGTTGTCTACAATACCAGATGATTGTGTTTTCAGTTTAAGTTGTTGTTATCAACCGCATGATTCCCCCCTCCGCTAGTCTGGCTCTGTGAGACAACAAACATCGTACGACCATATTATCGACGTCATATTATTATTATCCGTATGAATGGCAACTGCTTTGCGATCGCACATATCGATCGCATTCAATTACGTAAAAAGTAAAGGAAATTATATGAGAAATTGTACAGTGCATATTTAGTAATCAATTGAACGTCGATTAAGTGCTGTGCTGTTTAAGTTTTTTAGTAATGTCGAGTATTAAAATAAACTTTACTTTTATATTTGTTTACTGCATTCTAGCCCAAGATTCGATTGGACTATCACCTGTTATATTGAGTAAGTTTAATTCAGCACAAAATAAGCTATTTTCTTATTTGTTTAAAGACATTGTTTTTATTTATTTTGTATACCTAGGTATATTATTATTATATTTATGCATATTTTTCTAGTTCCTGGAGATGGTGGTAGTCAATTAGAAGCAAAGTTGAACAAAAGTTCAGTAGTCCATTATATATGTGCCAAAACATCCAATGATTATTTCAACATTTGGCTCAATTTGGAATTGCTGGTGCCGTTTGTGATTGACTGCTGGGTAGACAACACAAGGTTAATTTATGACAATGTTACTCGCATCACGAGCAACCCACAAGGTGTGGATATCAGGGTGCCTGGGTGGGGCAACCCTGAGCCAGTGGAGTGGCTGGACCCTTCCCATGAAAAGGCTGGGGCATACTTCAACACCATAGCTGATGCACTTGTCAAGAATGGATATGTTAGGAATGTATCTCTCCGAGGAGCACCATATGACTTCAGGAAAGCACCTAGTTAGTATAAAATCATGTTTTCATATGAACATCTTAAAATTATACTATCTACTTTAACCCTTTAACAGACAGACAGAACATGTTTGAATATTTCATTGGTTTTTAATCTTATCTCATTCAAATAAAGTTCAAAATGTGGTGGGATATACATCCCTCTGACTGTGGAAAGGTTAAAAATATAATTTAACAGAAGCATTATTATTTCAGATGAGAACAAAGACTTCTTTGTGAAATTGAAGTCTCTTGTGGAAGAGACCTACAACAAGAACAATAAATCTTCAGTGAGTCTCCTGGTACACAGCATGGGAGGCTCCATGGCACTGCACTTTCTACAACTGCAAAGCCAGAAATGGAAAGACCAGTACATCCGGAGGCTGATCTCACTCTCTACACCATGGGGAGGCTCCATGAAGGCGCTAAAAGTGTTTGCTATAGGTATGTAATATCTATTTTATTAACTTATTATTAATGTGTTTCTGAAAACATAGAATTTCCTGTATTAGGTACCTAAATACCTATTGATAATTCGAAAATATCAAACAGCTACTTAAAATAGCAAAAGTATTTGTGAGTCAATACTATGCAAATTTATACCTAGCATGTGAAGAGTTTGTTGTAACTCCATAATATTTATTTAAATTTATTTTGTTAAACTTGAGCATCTCAACCCATTGCAAAGATGAGTTCATATAATAACTATTATAATATATACATATTTATGGTAATCCTTAAAACTGCGCTAATAGGTAGCCTAGCTAGTTGTACAAAAATTGAAAGTTTAAAGTTTTGAAGAATAATATAAATACATATAATTTACATTAATTGTAAAGTACTTGTCATATTTGATCTAAGGGCAACAGCCTTTCTGTGTAATATTATAATTTATAGTAATCAGGATTCTTTATTTTTTGGAATCATCTCATCTCATCTCATCTCAGCCAAAAACACGTCCACTGCTGGACAAAGGCCTCCCTCAAGGATATAAATCAATTTGAGGGGAATTTGCCATAATCGCCACGCTTGGCAGGCGGGTTGGCGATCGCAGTAACGTGAGAATAATCACAGAGAGACGCTGCTGCCCATCCTCTGGAATGGTCCCATAGTCGCCTTCTACGACACCCACGGGAAGAGATGGTGCAATTCTTTACCCCCGGCACCACACGGGGGTGAATAGCAATCAATTTTTTGGAATGTCTCTACTTAATTTAATTATTTTCAAAAAAAGTTGAATTAACAATAAAAAGTCCTTTGCTACAGCTGTTAATAATGTTACTCAAAAGGGTAAAATTCATGGAACTACTATGAAACAGCTAGCTCAAAATGTTAAATATGCCTGCAATTTAAATTCTGCTTAAGGGGGTGCAGCGCGGACGCAAAACTGCGAGTTTCAAGTTTCTTTATGATAGCGAGCGAGCGGCGCGTGGCAGTGGTGTGGCAACGGCGCACGACTACGAATACGCACGCACACTAATATCTGTACAGAGTAGGCTGGTGATTTAATTAGAGCAATGTTTACTTTCGTAAAATCAGAGGTGTTTGGGTAAAAAATAATAAAAGCCTTAATATTTTCATATTCATATTTTTTAATTGAAAAATAAGACAACAGTGGCCTGCAGAATATCAGTACAAACATTTTGATGTCGGATCATTGTTTAATTTGTGATATATTTACAAAGTTTCTGAAGAAATTAGTTTTTAGATATCATTAATTTTACGTATTGTTTATGCAGTTTCTGGGTATTTGTTTCAAATTCCAAGACAACCATGACCTTGTGAAAGGACCATCTAACCTACACTAGTCTTTTTAATGTATATGACCTATTCAGCGCCTAGCACCACTGGTGCTGCTTTAAGTCACTGACTTAAAAACAAGTAAATTTTCGAAATTCCGCGCGGCACCCGCTTAAAACTTAAATTGTATAATTATTGTGAGTATTTAGTACTATTTGACAATGTGCACAAAAATAAAAACAATATGCACTTTCAGGAATTTATTAAGCAGTAACTTTTAGAATTATTATCCAGATATTGTGTAGACAGAGTACAGAGTAGTAGTAAAATTTGAATTTGTATTTTGGAACTCATTTGTTTATCATCAGGAGATGCTGCTTTAATGCCAACAAATTCTCATATTTATTAAAAGTATCAAATTATGAATAAAACTTGTACTCAACACTTAGTACCCCTTATAACAATAGTTCGGCAAATACATGCTACATGCTATAATATGACACATCCAATATTTTTGACGCTGTAAGGGAGAAAAGAGCTGGACACTTGCTGAGTTTCTTGCCGGTTCTTCTCAATACAAGATCTCCCGCCCAGAGTAGACTTACAAACCGATGGCATAGTGACATTCACAAGAGCGACTTGTAGCCTAAACTTAATAAATGATTTTGAATTTTGATTTTTTTAATTTTTACATAACATGTAAAAATTCCCCCTGTGTGGTGCCGGGGATAAAGAATTGCACCACCCCATATCTTCCCGAGGGTGTCGTAAAAGCCGACTAAGGGATCATTATCATTCCAGAGGATGGGCAGCAGCATCTCTGAGATTACTATTAACCAACTGCGATCGCCAACCCGCCTGCCAAGCGTGGCGATTACGGCAAATACCCTTCATGGAGATCCGTGGGGGAGGCCTTTTTCCAGCAGTGGACGTCTTTTGGCTGAGATGAACATAACATATGGAACGCTTTGCCCTGTCCTTTTTTTTTTACAAGCTTTTATTTAAATTGATTGTAATGGGTGACTCTCATAATATTTTATCTCAGTGCTCACTCAGAAAGTAAGTGAATAAGAGGGCTAAGATTTTTCCTAAGAAATGTGCATGGGCATGCATGGTTTAAATGATGTAATTTTTTAAATACTTATTAGCAGGGTTCCAAATTATCACGACAATAACACAGCTCGATATCATGATAATTATCCTTTCATACCCTGCTCATTCGCTTTAAGGAAACCATACTCCCAGTTCAGTTTCTAATTCATGCATTGATATTTGAGCTTTTTGTTTATTTTTTAATTTGGCAAATTATTGACACGCATCTGAAGAAGTTTTAATGATCCACATGCATGGGTTAGTTAACAATTGCGATAATGGCTTTCAGTTTTATTTTTACTCATTAATGCTTAGATATTTTTTAATATGACAACCTTTCGATCAATTTGATGCTGACTGTAAAAGTCGTTTATTTAGAAAGATAAACAAACAAATTGGGATTAATTTGAATTTTTAAGAAGATCTCATTGTATCACTTTTGAATACTAATTGATTGCAAAAAGAGGTGTGTTTTATCATCAACAAAAAGTGGTGTAGCGGTGCTGACGGCCGCTCATAAAACATCCGGCGCCATCGCCCCCACGCCGGCGCCGCCCCCTCGCGATTCAATTGTCTCACGTGAATAGCAATCACTGTAACAGTTGTATAAAAGAGTAACAATTCCATAATTCTCCGTCCACGTCAACACGAGGCTGTATGTTGATAACAATTGCAATGTTGGAACAATTTCTTATTCCTGTCTATGTAACGGCCGGCCGTCGAAGATGCTTAGAATTCAATTGTTTTGGATAGGTCAAAGAAAGATGTAAAAATAGGCGTACTGCGAGTGGTATAGATCGCGCCAAACTTCTAGTCCCCTCTGAAGTTGGCGCGATTCGCGTCGCAGTAGTAAAAAATAGGCGTCAGTAGGGCAAAAGCGGGGACGAGCGGTAGGGTCTGACTGTACAGCTGCTCAACGAAGCAACTTCAGAGGGGACTAGAAGTTTGGCGCGATCTATGCCAATCATGAACATATCAGACGTTACAGTTGCACTGTAAGCAGAGATCTGCGAAACTGCGAAGGCTAACTTATCTGAGCGCATCTTACATAAAATTGTCCGTAACAGGGCCGCGTTCATATTAGGCCGGCTATTCCACCTTATAGGCAAGCGGAGTAAAATGTCTCTTAGACATAAAACGACAATTTACAAAGCCTGCATTTGCCCGGTCATGACTTACGCTAGCGTAGTTTTCGCGCATACCGCGCCCTCCTATCTGTATCCCTTACAAACCCTCCAAAACCGTTTCATGCGTGGTGCCACGGGTTGCCCGTGGTACTATCGCAATGTAGATCTCCAGCGTGATCTTGATCTTCCCATTATCAAAGATTGTATCAAAGACGTTTCCATTTACTTTGATAACGCCCCCCACCACCCCAACCCGCTGCGGCCGCCAACTATAACGTTGGAGGCCTTCTACCAACAAGATGGTACTCATCTAGACATCCTAAACACGTCTTAGATGACCCCGACGATCCCATAACAGTTGCGAACGCCCCCCCGCCCGATCCTCTAAATGACACTACACATTTACAGAATACACTAAACATGCACATTAGTTTAGGTCCAAGACAACGTACTCGTAGAACAAGGGTACGAAGAACCCCCGCTCCCCGACCCGATCCGAACCCTTCGGAGAATTTAGTAAGGCACGGGGACGCGCACTAGTGCGCGATGGTTGCCTGGTGGATTGGTTGCCTGTACAATAAAGTTCATTGACAAACTGGACCTAAACTTAAATTAGTTGTCATGCGGCCTAATGAACTTATTTAAAACCCGTTATTAAATGCTTTCGAGATATCGTTGCTAAAGTTATAGTACCCTCTGTGGTTGTTGTTTGCGAGGGAATTGCAATTACACTATAATTGGCGTATCTTAATAGTTTTTTTATTTATTTATTTATTCAACAATGTTTCAACAGCATTTAACTAAACACAAGGTACAGATGATGTTACTTAAACATAAGCCAATTATAGAAACATATTATGCTACTAAAAAATGTTGACATAATTAATGAACGCAGGTAGGTAGTCTAAAAAAAAATAGGTAAGTAGATGAAATTTTGTCGAATGATAACTTACAGAATACGTGTGAATCTGATTGTGTTGTGTCAATGTGTATAAGTGCGTGTAAGTGTAATATTGTGGTTGGTTTACATGGATGCTCGAATTGATGATGACCGTTGGTTATTAATTGTAGTATACATTAAGATTTAATTAAAACACTGTTTTAACTTAACTTAAGCTTATGAACTGCAGTTTTGAACATAGTTTTGGATGTTGTAAATAATCAATATCTGAATAAAACTTATTATACGTTTTTGGTAATCTAATAGACATATCATTAGCCCCGTAGTTTGTGCGCGCGAACGGTATTTGAAAAAGATGGGTGTGACGAGTTCTTTTACCAGGGGCGTTCAAGTTAAGTATTCTATTTGATATTTTAATACAGTCTAGTTTTCCAGAACATATATCATGAAATACAGCCATGTCTTGCATCTCACGTCTGTCAGCCAGAGTTTTGAAGCTGTACTTTTGACATGATTCAGCATAGTCATCAATTTTTATTTTGCTTTTAAAATTTAAATATTTAACGAATTTCATTTGGAGACGCTCAAGGGAATGCCTGTGAGTCACGTACTGTGGATTCCAAACTGTACTGCAGTATTCGAGAATACTTCTGATATAAGCATAGTAAAGCACTTTTATGCACGAAATGTCAGTAAAATCGCGCGTGACCCTTATTATGAAACCCAAGTTTTTGTAAGCCTTGTTTATTATATATTCAAAGTGACTATTAAATGTGAGTTTTGGATCGAGATAAACCCCTAAGTCTTTCATAGAATCAACCTTATTCAGACTTACGTTATTTAATTTAAAATTATAATCAATGGGATTCTTACGCCCAGTGAATTGAATGTGTCTGTCTAGATCTTCCTGCAGTTTAATGCAATCGTCAACTGTTTTAACCTTCATATAGATTTTAGTGTCATCGGCATATAGTAAAAACTGAGCATGTCTAAAACACAATCCGATGTCACTTAATGTAAGCTATATAAAATACCGGTCCGAGAAGGGAACCTTGTGGCACACCAGAAGGGATCGATACGAAATCCGAACGATTACCACCAATAACTATAGCTTGTTTACGGTTTAATATATATGATTTTACCCACCTGTAAAGATCACCATGTATACCAAGCTGTTGGAGTTTTTGCAACAGTATAATGTGATCCACGCGGTCAAAGGCTTTCTCGAAATCAGTATATATCACATCAACCTGAGACTGAAAGCCCATGCCTCTATGTACATACGTCGCTAATAAACATGCTCAAATTTGACGTTGTCGATCTACCCTTTACAAAACCATGTTGTTCGTCCGGTATTCCTTTCTTTATTATTGGGTAAACTTCATTGTAAACAACTCGCTCTAAACATTTGGCAAAAACATTCAAGATCGATATTGGGCGGTAATTCTCTATTTTGCATTTAGTGCCTTTTTTGTGAAGAGGAACTATATTGGCTTCTTTCCATTTTGTAGGAAAAACTCCCTCAGAAACTGATCGGTTGAAGATAATGCACAGGGGGACGGACAGTGCCTCAGCACACTTGAGCACAAAAAATGGCGGAATTAGGTCGCTACCGGCCCCTTTCCTAGTATCTAACTTTGATAGCATCTTAAAAATTTACGTTTAGAGTTAACGTATGACCACAGCATTTTAGGGTTACACTTAATGTTTTTTTGACAGTTTGCTGAATATTTAAGATAAGTAATTTTGCATAACCTTCGTCCTCCCTCTGAGCATTGAAAACGTATCGTAATCCAATGGATTCTTATAACGTTTTCACCACCGATGAGCTTTTTGTTTCTCCTTAAGCAAGTTAATGAGGGCACGATCATACCACACAGGGTATGCATCGTTAATGCTAGTGTTTACAACTGGTATAAATTGGTCAATTATGAGATACAAGATAGAGTAGAAGGTGTCAACAGCCTCATCAACTGTGCCTGATGCCAGTACGCTAGCCCAGTCAACCATACGCATCTCTTCTTTAATTAGTTCGTAGTCTGCTTTTCTAAACATGTATTTCGACCTAGAGCACTTTTGCAATGGTTTTACTTGAATGTCAGTCGCCTTAATAGCTAGAGTAGTGTGTTGGATATCCTCCTTAACCAATGGAGATGCCGATTCAGTAACCTCCACATTGAAATTACAAAAGAAAAGATCCAAAGTATTACCAGCGTTATTTAGATAATTATTGTTTTGATGTAGACCAAGAAAGTAGGACTGGTTTACTAAATCGATCCCAGCATTCTGCAATTCAATGGAACCCTTTCTCAAATGTGTCGGCCCAGAAGGTCCCCATACAATGTTATACAAATTAAAATCACCAGCCAATACGAACAAATCGTCCCTAAGCGACACCGCAACATCAGACACCAATTGTCGGCAGCTATTTAAACGAGAAAGCAGTGCCCGGTCTAGCGCCATGTAAGCCAGCGCTATATGCAAGTTATGCTGCAAGCCTATTGTTCACCCGTCCACCGTAACTCGATATGATCACGGTAATTACCGTGATATGATCGCGCTGCCATTCCGTGCGCGCTCGCGCATTCAGTCGACGGGAGCACAGTATCATAACACCACCTCCGTTTGACCCGCGGTCGCGACGAAATACCTCATACCTACCATCCGACAACTCAGAGTTCAAAACACTATCATTAAGCCAAGTCTCTGTGATTAAAATTATATCGTGATCCGAGTTAAGAACATTATTGTAGAAATCTATTGTTTTTGATCTGAGGCCACGAACATTTTGATACAGAAAACTTAAGTTATTAACAATATTGCACGCGCCTTTTTACTACGTTTGTATTTAATACTTGTATACAGTAATGATATGTATTTATATTTATATTTTGTAATTTCCGGGACTTTATATTTAAAAATAGTAATAATAAAAATAAGATAACAAGCAATCAAATTGTCGAGGACTAAAAGTGTTAATTTACTGCAATAACCACGATAATTCAAAACGAGCGTAGGGGTGTTTATGTATAGTGTAGATGATTGTGTGTATGAAATGTATTGTTGGGGTAAGTAGACACTGTTGTTATCAAACGACATATATAAAACTATAGAATTCCAATTAATTATGGTAAAATTGACAATGAGTACATTAAAATATTTTGTTATTAGAATAGAATAAACTATTACAATATTTTATTTAAATCTTCCTCGCAGGATATTAGAATGTACGGTGCGTTTTCTGCTTTTCTTGTATAGATACGGCAGTTTTTTGTCCAGATAAATTTATAACCACAATCTTTAGCTTTTGCTTTGCAATTTTTTAATAACTGCTTATTATGTACAGACAAATGCTCATTTATGTAAATCTTACTTAACTCACCCTGCGTTCCAATATCTTTTGAGGTTCAACCATGACATTTCCGAGCGGCTGACAAAACCTCATCCTTCTTTGAACGACTATGGAATCGAATTATTAAATTACGAGGCTAAATTACGACTTTTACTGATCTCTTCGCTTGAATACGATGGACGAAGTCCAGCTCCTGTGGGCTAATCTTTATGTTGAGCTGCTTCGCGATACCATTTATAATAGTTGGCAGTGATTCACCAGCGTTCTCAGGAACTCCCACTACTTCGACGTTCTGAAGCCTGGACCACTGTTCTAAAAGTATATAGTAAACGTCTTAATTAGTTTATCGCGCCCAAAACGGTGAGTGGTTTCTTTGTCGCACCTCTAAAAGAATGAATAGTCTACCAGTACACGTTTGCCCTCCTTCCTATAATATAGGATCCTTTGGGGAACTATAGGCCGACAGGGTATGAGTGACTGATGCTGTGTCGTTTGCACGCTGCACCAGTTGTCTACGTGTCTGGATTCCATTTCCACTTAACATCAGGTGAAGTGGGGTCAGTAGGCGAGTTGTTATTTTGATATAAAACTCAAACGAAAAAATATATGTTCCTATTTTGGCAGGTGACGACCTGGGCTCGCTGATGCTGCGCGAGAGCATAATGCGCACGCAGCAGATCACGTGCCCGTCGCTGGCGTGGCTGCTGCCGTCGCCGCTGTTCTGGAAGCCCGCCGAGGTGCTGGTGCAAACCGACAAGTTCAACTACACCATCAGCCACTTGCAGAAGCTCTTCACGTTAGTACCAATTCGATACTACTACTACTTTAACTAATAGTTCACCTTTAAGAGGTAGAGCATGTTCTTTTTTGATGTGTAACATCTTCGCTCGCTTTCTATATAAGCAATTTGTGGAAGTGACTTCGTGAAATGGGACGAAAGTATGTGTAACAGTGTAACAGAAGGTCGGGGAAGCGCGTAAGCGCGCGCATTATGTGAATTTAAAATCGATATTAAGAACATGACATATTATTACTATTATATGTGACATATTGTGTCAATTGACTATCAAAGGTCATTTTGATATGTCAAATGTCTTCTAATGAGTTTTTACTGCATTTGTTTGTAATACCTGACCCAATTTTTTCAGAATATAATGTTAAAATTGCTTATTACTATAAATGAGATGTGAAATGTTACACATCATATGCGACTAGTGTAAGGCTCGCTCGTTTTTTTATAATTGGTTTTGGACCGTACGTCAAGGTAATAAAGTTTAAACTATGATATCCAACATATTAAACTGATTAATTCAAAGTAACAAAATAAAAATATATTAAAAGCTGATTACCTAACAGTTAATAACTACCTTAACCTTACCTTAACTGTTAATCAGCTTTTATGCTTTCTACACATGAATTTGAAGCTTGATACTTTTAATTAAACCGTAAAGCACTTGGTCTTTATCACAGCTGATGCTAAGGCCAATGGTGGAAGTGCAATCCGCCCGCATCCTCAACGAATGAGGAACTGGTTACCTAAAATTGTAACAATTTACATTGTTATTATGGCGACGGACTTAGTTATTAGTACTTAGAAATGGTGGTAGCTATTCAGGCGGACTTAAAACAAGCCTTTCCGCCAACCAAACTGAAACGACGATATGCACCGGTGGTCTAGCTACTAAACGGAGGCGGTTAAAATTATTTTGAGTCAATTAAAAAAAAAATAGATTTATAATAATAGATTATTGCTCTCTACATGTTGTAGGTTACACCCACACTACATGTATAGTTTCTCCTATTCCTTATGTAACAGTGATGTGAGGTTAAAATCGATTTATTGACTAATTGACTTGCGTAAATACAGTGTTGACGAAATTACTGCGCAATCGGCTATGCAGCGTCGTGACGTAATCCTACACAAAGTAACATAAACTATTGATAACACGTCTTAAGTTAAATTGCCAGTTTATATTAATCTGTTATACAGACAATTACAACGTATGATATACCATCGTTTAGCATCGTTTAGCATGCTGACTCAGGGAACAGCGTTTACGTTATTTCTTTATCTTGAACAATTTTTGGAAGTGTAAAAGTTGCGGAAATAGGTAAGTATTCCATTAGGCGGAGTCCTATAACTAGGCAAAACGACAGCTTGCCGTCAAGACTACTATTTCAATGACAATAGTGTGTCGGTAGCATGAATCTGTAGCAACGTAAACATCGTCGAGCGTAGATTTTTATTTATTCTATATTCCACCTAATGGAAGACCAGGGGCTCTATTTTTGTTTCCTTCGCCTCGAGTCGAGCGCTTGGTTTCTACTGATTTTTGTTCGACATTTGATTTTCCATATTTTTGAAAGCGATTGATAGAATAACCGTCAAAATCAATGCGGTGTGTCAATGTCATGTCACTTGTGTCATTGATAGTCTTCTCTATTGAAATGCAAAGGTTTTTTTTAACAGCCAATAGAAACATGGATATTACGGTCCGTTTTCATTGCGGTTGTTACCGGTTTTCTCTAAAATTCTGCATGGAACGGATAACATCCAACATTTCGTATTATGTTTGCAGCACCGGAAACGAACGATTCAAAAATACGGAAAATCGGCGTCATGCGACTTGGAAGACGAGTGTGACTTAAGTCGCATGCGACAACACAATGCCATACGTGCGATTCAAAATAGATCCCCAGCGTCGTGGTACACACCCCTGCACATAAACCTATCCAAAACTGTCAAATTTCCCCAATACATTGTCAACCATATTCCCTAAACATAAAGTTTGTTGGTGCAGACCAACCTACCATTAACTGTCAAATTTCATGACGCCTGCGCGTCTGGTAGGCTACTCTTGACGCAAACTCAATCTCAATACAATTCCAATGCGATTAATACGTATCGATATTGGGATAAGTTTCGCTATTTCGGAACGCCCCATCTCGATAATTATTTGTTCACTCAATTTCCACGCAATTAATTCCAATGTGGCGCTATTTTCGCTTTTAAGAGTGCCATTTGAATTTTTTAGATTTGGGATTGGAAATTGATTATTGCAATTGTGTTTCAAGAGTAACCCACCTGTACCTTTTAGATGCCCTGACATTATGCTGAATGGAAGCCTTTTTGTGCCACATAGAAAATTTTCATGTTTTATTCTTGTGAATACTGTCCCTGTATTTGTGACACAAATAAATATTTTTCATTTAATTCATTTCTACACCTCCATGGTCGTTAGCCTGCTTTTGACATTAGGGCAACTTTGTCAAAATTTGGCCGCCGACATACGATTTAGACGAAAATTTGGTAGTAAAGGTGATTTGTCACTGCACAGCGACATGGAGCTGCCGGACGCGTGGGAGATGCACAAGGACACGCAGCGGTTCACGGCGGACTTCGGCGCGCCCGGCGTCGAGGTGCACTGCATCTACGGGAACAACCTCACCACCGTCGACAGGTCACTACACTTACATACATACACACATAGTATCACGTGAAGCTATCCCCTGAGGGGGTAAGTAAAGTCCAAACACCAGCGGAATCTGACCATGTATAGCTTTAAAGTATGGGTGCGTATAATTATGGAAAATTGTGAAAGTAGTAATCTTGCTAATCACAACCCAATACCTCCATTAGTCTTCTTTTACGACATACTAGGAAGTAACACAGAAGTCATATTATTTTTCCTAGACCATCATGGAGCACGCAGCTGTTTTTTATATTCCTATTTAAACATCTAGACGTGAGTATCTAACCGTTGGGTTTTTGAAGCGTTGAATCAATTGTCATGTGCCATAATCTAATCAGGAGGCTTGCGAATATACTCGCGTCCCTTTTCCACAACTGCAATAATACTGCTATAAGAGCTCATAGTAGGGGCACTGATCTGCGAGACAGTGAACCGGTTGAATACGCATGTTGTACGCGTTGTAAATAAATGTCGTTTACCTTACACTAAAGTATGTCTGCGAGTGTCAAAGGTGCCTGTCTTGCCTTTGTGGCTCGAACTTAAAACATTTTCGATCAATAAACTATTTTTAACTAAGGTAGGTACCTACTTTTCGCTGTGACTATCACTTTGTTTGTTTTAAAAAATATATGTAGGTGTTGTAAAATATTTCTTGTACCCAATTTTGAGTAAAATTTGAAATCAGTTCGTTTACGTTGTTATTGCGACTTTTAACAACTCTCGTGACTAGTATGTTCGCACAACCGTATGACGAGTTGAGCTAATTCGGACCTTGTGCCCTCCAAATCAAAGTTCAATATGCCCCACCCAGGCTAGTGTACAAGCCGGGCACGTGGCTGGACGGGTACCCGCAGCTGGCGGCGGGCGACGGCGACGGCACCGTGAACCTGCGCTCGCTGTCGGCCTGCCAGCTGTGGCGCAAGCGGCGCGCCGGCGGCGGGCGCGCGGCCGCGGTCAAGG
This sequence comes from Eudonia mercurella, assembly GCA_963082485.1. Taxonomy (NCBI): domain Eukaryota; kingdom Metazoa; phylum Arthropoda; class Insecta; order Lepidoptera; family Crambidae; genus Eudonia; species Eudonia mercurella. The sequence continues at coordinate 21,971,285 of OY720024.1, read as the reverse complement.
CGCTGCCGCTGCCCAACGCCGAGCACCTCACCGTGCTGCACGACCAGCGCGCCATCAACTACATACTCACCGTGCTGACCGGCTGAGCGCTGCACTTCCAAAGCTGATTGTAGTGACGCTTACGGCGCGCGAGTGTGGTAAGAGCAGCTCTTTTGATATATGGCTAGCGTAACAGCGGGCCTGACCCGTAATGGTGCATCTACCCAAATAGAAATATGCTACTTAAATATATAAAAATCTATAAAATCTGTGCAGAAACATCTCAAAATAGAGACAAGTGTTAACTAATGATTGCTATCAACTCGAGTCGTTGTTTACCTATCAAAGCCATTCGCAATTTATTTATTTGATTACCGAATTAAATAACAGTATTACAATACAATATTATAATATTAGTTAATATGTATAGCACGATTCGTGGCTACGGCTCAGTTTGAAAGGAAGAAAATGAATCGGTTAATAGCTGATAACAAATTTGAATCATGCTGGTCAACGTTGCGTGACTGGAGTGTGGATGCACCTTAACAACAAAAAGAGAGCTGACACTACACGCATTTTTGCGCCCGCGCCTCCACCGCGCGCGCGGCTGCAAGCGTGACTATAAATTCAGCCTAACACCAGCCGGCAGCCGCACTTTGGATGCGTTTTCGTACGAATAGCGGTGCAAGCTAGCCGTACGTGTACCTTATGTGGAAGTACCATAGTAGTCGAAGGATCGGAATAATGTGTATTCGTATTTGCTCGTACGAGCCAAATTCGTACGAAAACTCATCCAAAGTGCATCTGCCTAAGGCAGGCTCGCTCGTTATCCTTTACGTCTTCCGACAGTGGCGTTTACAATAACATTAGCCTGCCACACCACTTGTGTTACAGCTACTGTTGTACTGTTGTTTTTTGACTTGCTCAGTGCAGACACACGGAGGTTATCATTGTGCTAAGTTAAATTTTTAATTCGACTGCGCTTTCTCTGTCTGCTAGCAGTTTCGCTGGAGTTGGAATAATACTCCAAATATATCACTGCAGGAAGGTGCTCTGCCTAACTTCAAGGTGGTGACTCAGGGTAGCTACCATTTGCCATTGCCTCGTCTCGGTATAATTTACGAATGGTAAATGGCTTCTAGCCAAAAGCGACTACGTACCGCCTGGCACTCTTCCAAAAAACAAATGTTCATCCATTTTTATTTATCGCAACGAAATGCAATGATCTAAGTCAATATATTATTTTTTTATATAAAAACGTATTTATCTACAATTTCAGTTTGTCGTCCATTAGTCATATTGCATTACCAACATTGTACTTTTAAGATAGATGTAAATTTACATTCATCAAATCAATTAATTTTAAATAATACATAACAACTTCTAAATACTACTTGAGTATTTAAAAATTCTTAAAGGTAAAGATAGACTATAGACAATAAGTTTAGCATAGTCGTCGTTGTCAAATCAAAATCTGCTATGTCCTAGTTTTGGCTATTTCTACTAACATAAAGCATTAACCAAACATTGATATAAAAAAACTAATATGCACTATGTAAAAAATTACTGCAATATGAAGAATTGAGCTCCCAGGGTTTTTCTTCGAACTTTGAAATTATAGTATCAAAGGAGGAGTCGTAATAGGAAGTATACAGTTCCCAAAAGAAAGACCATCGTTCATACATTTTCATGCCTTCAATTATCTGTCCCTTCCACATTGTAATTGAGACATCTACAGGGATTGGATATAATTGAGTCTTGATGTCTACCATCCAAAGTAGTAGTAAAATGAATATCTTTTTTGCAAGGGGTATCGCAATAAATGCATCCTTTTTGGCATTGTATGGATCTAAACCTTGTTGGATGGCAGTATAATGATTGGCATAGAGTTGTGTTTTCTCTATGTGTCAATTGGGGGATGTATTTCTTAATAGATACACAAGGGTCACCTTTTATACTCAATTGTTTGGACCACAATAAAATACGTTCTTGAAATATGAGTGGTCTGACCCTGTTCTGTTGCTAAAGCTAATACAGCATGTAATTCTAATCTTCAATTGAGATTGCAAATCACATAACTGATCACTGAATTTATTTAGACTTGAAGCATTTCCTATTTCATGATGAGGAAACTTTTCAATAAGAGTTTTAGAATATGGGTTATAAATTCTCCAAGAGAGCCTCAAAGAGCGGACTGATATAGTATTTAGTACAGAAAACACATCCACAAAAAATGTGACTATAATGATTCTTCATTAGATCCAAATTCTCAAAAATAATAGGAAAATCTCCTAAACGTTGATTCTTGAAAAAGATTTGTTGTCTTGTTGCTGAGTGTGAACCACTGCTTTGTGCTATGTTATGTATTGGTTTTTCTAAATTTGTTATACTTGGGGGGCTGTGGGAAATGGGTTGTTGCTACACTGTTTAGATTTTGGGATTTTGCTGGGGAGAGGAGTTCCCTTTTCATAGATTATCTTTGTTGAGTTATCTCTTGAGACTTCTACTAATGATCTGGTTTTCTTGATCATTTTGGATTTTATGTCACCCCAAATTCCCAATAGTGGTTTATCTCTCTCCTTTATGATAACAGCGGGTTTGTTTGGTGATGTCATCAGAATTTCCTTAAAGATTACTGTGGGGTTCAATCCATGTATGGGAGGCAGGATGAGGTCATTCAGCTCGAGAACGGATTAATCCAAGGTTAATAATTGTCGGAATCCTTTTAATAATGCTTTGTCTCTTGTTCCGGTTTAGAACATAAAAACAAATGATTGATAATTAAGATATACTTTATTGCTAAAATCTATAATTTGATGATAATGATAACTGATAAATGAATGCACCCGATCGCGACGATAATTGATTATGCACTAATTTAATGATGTGGTTCACCAACGCACGCGCTCGGCGGCGGCGCTCCTAGTGACGTCAATAACGGTGTTCGGTAACATGTAATGCACCGAACATATTCCGGGCCGGCACAAGATGCTGTGATAAAGATGATGCTGTTAGTAACTTGTTTGATTACAAGAATGATTTATACAAAGTCAACTTAAATCTAAGGTTAGTAGTTTAAGTGAAACATACAAGAGATAATAGAAAAAATAATACAAAGTAAAAATAAAGTTTATGGAGTCACTTGAGGTAACTCGGGCTCAAATGATACCCTTTTGTTGTGAGGCGACGTTGCCTTGTCCTTTTTTCGTGCACTTAATCGAATGCTCGGTAAAGCCACTCGCGCACTAACACTCGCGTATGTGTCATTATCGAGATTACGCCCATCACTAACACTAGGCTGATAAGACACATTTGGCACATCACACACACTACCGCTAGACACAACGCTGATGATGGGCGGTGGCGGCGGCGGGCGGTCCACGCTCGAGCGTATAGCGCCCGAGTCGCCCGCGCCGACCGCACCGCGCTCCTCCTGAGGCCGCGTGCTCAGCGACCAGCATCGCCTTCCCCGACGCTTGCGTAGCCAGACCACGATGATTCCAACTGCTATGGCCACAGCTACGTAACTGATGGCGTATTGATGAACGTCGTGATAGGATAGAGCATCTAAGTCTACATCTTCCTTATTTGATTTCAAATCCTTTATTTGTCTTCCAATTTTGGTGAAAGTTTGATTTAAAGTGTCGTCCGACTCTTTCTCTTCTTCTGTTGTCGAAATGCTTAAATGAATTAAGTGATTGATTTGGTCTAGTTTTGGAGTGTCTATCTTAGGTGAAACAAACAGCTTATTCGTATGATGTTGAAGTGGGTGTAAGGTGAACTGTTTTCCCTTTACAATACAGTTCGTTTTAAAATTAATAATGCCCGCGCCGCTCAGCTGTTGCGTGGAAACCTGATCCTCGCATACGATCCTTACAGAGTAAGTGTCGCAACAAAAATAAAAATATTGTGACGGCGAGTTTAATGCTGACCATTGATTGGTGCAAATTTTCTTTTCAGTTGTGCATTTAGCTGATGCACTTTCGTTAGCTCTTCTACATAAATTTTCGTCATTTTGTAGATGTTGAACTGCTTGTTTTAGTGGGCAAACATGATAATCATCCACGTAGGAACAAGCTCGTAACTCGTTAATGTCTACAATTAAATACGAATCTCGTTGTATGTTAAATGCTATATATTTGGATATAGGTGTGATGGTAACCATGTTATTGTTTTGTTGGCGAGGAACTGGAATTAACATATACATCTGATAATTGTCTCGACTTACTAGTGGAATTGATATTTCAAAGATTATGTATTCTTTAGTCACTCGTGTCTTGACATGAAGTAATCTATACAATTCTTGTATATTGAATAATAAATTATTAATGGGTAACGTGAGATCTTTGGACATTTGACTGCTAATGATTTGTAATTCTGTTTTTAGTTGCGTAGGAGTGAGCAGGTGGATACTGATTAGTCCATGATAGATATCCGTGATAGTGTTCAACAGAGTATCTTGGAGTTGCTTTAAAGTTTGTAGGAGATTGTTACCTGATAACGCCGTTAATGTGAAGTCTTGAATGCTACTGAGGTTTGCTATTTCAGTTTGCAATACGTTTGAGGCAGATTCATCCCATTTTAAATTGGCTAACCACACTCGTTGAAACAATAACTTGAGCATAGTGGTAAGGGGGGCAAGCCACCCTAGAGGGTCAAATATTTTTGATATTTCACCGAGTAATTTCCTTTTTGTTATTGTGCTTGATGATTTAAAGCAAATGCTGCTATTAAATGTAAATATATCTTGATCTGGCAGCCATCGAAGACCTAATGTTTTGGACATGCTATCCGTTTTAAAATTAAAGTGATGATTTTCTCCATTTAGCTCATAATTTAAATTTTCTAATAGTGATGGATGACTTGATATCCACTTTCTTAGCAAAAAGCCTCCTGATTTTAGTAATGAATACATATTAGAAATAAGCTGTTGTCCCTTTTCTGGAGTATGTGACCCAAAAATCCAATCATCCATATAATAGGAACTCTGTAAAACTTTTGCTGCTAATGGGTAATTTTGTTTTTCGTCTGATGCTAATTTTTGCAGGGTCATCATAGCTAGGAAGGGCGCCGCTTTAGTTCCATACGTAACTGTGCTCAATTCATAAGTTATGATAGGTTGGTCAGGGCTTTCTCGCCATATGATTTTTTGATAATGTTGATCTTGTTCGTTGACAATTATTTGCCTAAACATTTTTTCTATGTCGGCGGTCCAAGCATATTTAAAGATGCGCCATTTCAAGATAAGTGATTGTAGATCTTGTTGAAGGTTTGGTCCGGTGTACATACAATCGTTTAAGCTAAGCCCTGATGATGTTTTTGCCGAGGCATTAAACACGACGCGAAGTTTGGTGGTGACAGCCTCCGCGCGTTGAACGGCGTGATGAGGAAGGTAATATTCCAAGGTCGAATTATGTTTGCTAGGTTTCATATGATTTAATGTAATATATTCATTTATGAATTCCTTATAATCGCTTGCTAGCCCTAGGTTTCTGTTAAATTTATTTTCCAAATTATGAAATTGAGCTAAAGCCATGGGCTTCGATTTTCCTAGCTGATTGATGACATCATGTTTAAGCGGTAAGCGTACTTCATACCTACCGTCTGCTTTTCTAGTGGTCGTTTCATGGTAAAACTGAACACATTGCTGATCTTCGTTTGATAATGATTCGTCATCGCAGATGTCTTCCATCTCCCAAAATTTTCGTATCTCGTCAACATTATTTAAAATTACGTTGCATTGATAAGTCTTCATCATGTTACCGCACAAGACCCACCCCAGTTGGGTTTGTTGAGCGATAGGCTGCTCAGCGTTGTCTCCTTTCAAAATTCCTCCCATCATAATGATAGAATAAATATCTGCACCCAGCAGCATATCTACTGGTCTGCTTACATTGAAATCTGGGTCTGCTAGTTTAATATTTTCGATATAGCTCCATGATGGTTTGGAAAAGGAATTGTTCGGTAAATTTTTAATAAGTGAATTCATAATAATGACGTTGGCTGTGAAAGTAAATTGATTGTACATAGACTTACAAGTGATTGTTAACTTTCCTTTGCTATTATTTTGCTGTTCTCCAACCCCAAAGATCACACCCTTACAGTGTTGTCTTCC
>OY720024.1:21913757-21964991 GCA_963082485.1 Eudonia mercurella | reverse complement strand
ACGGGTCGCTTTCGCGAACACATAAATTTAGAAAAAGAAACAAGAGTGGCGATATCTAGACTTCGGTCCCGATTTGAGAAGTTATGTTAATCATAATAATATATCATCATTAAACTCACTCTTTGAGCTCGAGCGCCGCCACCTCCGGCTCGAGGTCGACGGGGTCGTTTTCGAGGTACAACTTCTCCGCGGTCACCAATATGTCTTCGAACGGCAAGTCATCTGGTAACTGTAATAAACATGACTCAATTAGTACCACGAGCTCGATAAATATAACCATTTAGTTACTTTTCTATAGAATTATGAAATCTCTTGGCGTATATCGTAATTAAACTTTTTTGAAGTTTAGATCAATGTTCAATATGACATTTATTTAAAAAAAATGTAATTTTAGTCACAGTCAGCAAGTACACAAACACAGTGACATTAGGGATCACCGCTAGAGTTGCGCTGACAGTTTTTAATGGCTGAAAATGCTTAATATTGCATTTTTACGAATCTGGGCCAACTTGCGAGTTGTATGAAGGGTTTGCGCTTTGTCAAGCTCTTCGGAGTTGGCCAGGGCGCAAAGGGCAGAAGCTACCCCTTCTTGAGAATCCATAAAGAGGCCTTTAGAACTGCTGATAAAGGAGGCAGGAGTTGGGGGAGTGCCCCACATAATCATCCACTCCAGTCTCTTGCTGATGATAATGATGATCCACGCCTCCCCGTACGCGTTGGTAAGCGGCAATGCGTTTTCAATTGTAAAGGAAGCAGGATCCTACTGACCCTGGAGAGCAGGCAGTGCAGCATGGCCATGTCGCAGTCGCAGCGCAGCACGTCGGCGGCGCGGTGCAGCACCAGCGCCGCCGTCACGTACACCGGCTGCAGCGGCGGCGCGCACAGGAAGTAGTCGTACAGCCGCACCACGTCCGCGTACCGGTTCAGGCTGTGCCCGAACCACGTCAGGTACCACGGCAGCGCGAACATCGTGCCCACTTGCGCTCTGCCAAGTAGCAAAAACATTTCATTCGATATAGGTTATAAAGGGATTCCATTTTTGAACAATAACAAAATAATATTTAGTATGCTTTGGTCGAACCTGATTGTACAAGAGCGTTCTGTTTAGCTTAGTTTAGGACAGAACCGTTGATGTTATTGTATACCTACATATTTTATTTATCATGTCACAACCACAACACACTCAGAAATGATAAATAATAGTTTTAAAATGAAACTATCGCACATGACCACGAACGGATTTATCTCCAGATATTTAGCTGGATGAGTTTTAGGTACGCTTTTGGTACGACAATTATTGAGCAAGTTAAGGATTATACATTAAGTTTATTGTTATTATAACTTGTATCTTTTATATGAGTACTATAAAAACAAACTCTATCTTTCTTACATACCTACGCTACAGGCACGTAAGACACTTACTTGTCCAGACAATCAGCGAGCTCGTGGCTGGCGCGCCTTAGCACCGGCAGCATGTAGTTGAGCAGGTGCTGCGTGGGCTGCATGGTGGGCTGCATGAAGGGCTGCAGCGGCGCGCGCGGGCCGTACGACAGCCGGCACAGCAGCGGGAACGACGCGCGCGCGCCGCACACCAGCAGCAGCGTGATCGCCACGTCGTGGTACCCCTGGGGGACGCCAGTGTAACATAACAACAATACAAGTGTAATATAGGACTTCTTGGCGGGAAAGTGAAGTCAGGTCTGCGGTTTTGTTTTATTTTCTAAAATTTGTGTTATGTCGAATATTAATGTGAAATAATGGTGGATTATTAACCGTTAAGTGTTCGTGAGGGTTCAATCCTGGGGCCTGTTTACTTTGAAGACGTTTTATAGTTTTCATCAGCTCGTGCACTGTCACTGGTCTTGATGGTAAAGACATTTGAAAGTCCTGCCGCATAATATCGTGGATTTCTTTATCGGGATCCGCGCGGTCGCTCACATATAGTTTAAAAACATTTGCCAGATGGGCTGCAAATGCATTGACTTTTTCTTTACCAGTTTTAGCCCAGTAACCGCCACTGGTTCTTATAGCCGATTTAAATTGCTGTGGTCTATTAAGAGGTTTTGTAAATTTCCATAAAGAATATTCGGATGATGCTGTGACAGTTAAGTTTTCCAATCTACTCTGTAGTGTAGCATTGTTGGCCTTATCCAGCATGTCTCTCAATTCTCTAATGGCTTTGTTTTAGGCTGTCTTGTCACTTGCATGTCTCGATTGATGTCAGATCCTTCTTACAGCCGAAATTAATAACCTGTCCTCAGCAAGAGATAGGCCTACTAGAGATTTGCTTAGTTATTTCTATTATTTATCGGAAAATAACAGCGGTTGCTAGGTAACTAAACTAAGATAGGCCTGTCTCTTACCAGAGATAGGTTATTAATTTCGGCGGATAGTCTCCTTTTTTCTAAAACCTTTTGCTTTATCTCTAGTGGTATGTTTCCGCTTAAGCGCCTTTGTTTTTCGGTCGGAGTGTTTAGCCAACAAGCACTTTGTATCATATTGGTTATGTAGTTGGTTGCATCTTCTATTTCCTCAGGCGTCTTTAGGGAAACGTGTAGCTCAATATTCCTTTCTAGGTAATCTCTGAAGCCGTCTCAGTTTGTAAGTTTGTTATAAAGAGAATCTTGTCGTTCGTAACACAATATTGTTTTGCTTACGGTGACTATGACCGGGGTGTGGTCAGAGCTGCTCTCGAGACAGGACTCAGCCTTAAAGTACAGCGCCATCTAGCGATTTATTGTCAAATCTCAAATAATAGGAAGTATTATTGAGACTTCTTGGCAGAAAAGTTAAGCCATGCTTGCTTTTCCTCCCGGCATTGCTCACGTGGGCTACACGACTTGTGATTGTTTGTAATAAAAGCCAAACTATTTAAATGTAGATTCTTAATTTCTAACCAGGCTAAATACCGAAGGATTTAACCAGCTACTACGAAAGGATTTTACGGAAATCATACTCTACATATACTATATATACAAACTTTCACCCCTTATTTGATCCACTTAGAGTATGATTTCCGTAAAATCGTTTCGTAGTGGCTGGTTACGTCACTCAATTAACCTACAGTCCAAATTTTATCTAATTAGCTTCAGCGGTTTCGGCTCGGCGATGATAAATCAGTCAATCAGGACAAGTCTTTATATGTATATATGTAGATTTTTTTGTTTTGTTGAAATGGAAATCTAAGGTCTAATGCCGAAAACGCTGATGAGCGTCTAAGAATTCTTTACAGAGACGCCGCGGAGGAATGTATGGCGGAATAGCGGTGATTAGTATTTAAATGCAATTGAAATATTATAAAAATATAAAATTTACTATAAATTTTTTTTTTGCCAGAATAAAAAGACATTGTCTCTGAAAACATCAACCAAATGGTTTTCATTATTATCATAAACACAGCACACATTGTTTATTTGTTCACACATTTCAATTAAGATAAGAGAGCAATCAATAGGATGTTTATGGCAGATACTATAACCCGTATGTTGCCACAAACCAATTTAGTACTGATAAGACCAGGTAGGCTACTCTTGACGCAAACTCAATCTCAATACAATTCCAATGCGATTATTATGTATCGATATTGGGACGTGATTATTGCAATTGTGTTTCAAGAGTAACCCACCAGGTAGGCTAATCTTGACGCAAACTCAATCTCAATACAATTCCAATCCCAAATCTAAAAAATTCAAATGGCACTCTAAAAGCGATAGTAGCACTACATTGGAATTAAATTGCGTGGAAATTGAGTGAACAAATTATTATCGAGATGGGGCGTTCCGAAATTGCGAAACTTATCCCAATATCGATACATATTAATCCCATTGGAATTGTATTGAGATTGAGTTTGCGTCAAGTGTAGCCTACCTGGTCTGTAATGCATTTCATAAAATAGAATGGTATTTTTATTTCGTGATTCGTTATTTTAAGAAATAGGCCAAAACATTATTAAATTTACAATATAAACATTTACTGTAAAATAATGGATAAGGAGGGCAATTTGGAATGTTCTCTCTAACACCCGGAACGAGTTAGCCGATGCTCAGAAAAAAATTAGGATCCTTGAAAGTAAGGTAAATACACTTGAGAGCTTAGAAGTTAAAGTACATGAAATGACTACTCGTAATCACGTCTTAACGAAACAACTGCAGTCACATAATGAATCTGTAAAACCCACCGCAAGCGCATACTCATACTCGGACGCAGCACGCGCAACTAATACGCAGCCAGCAGCGCTTAATACTAGTGAGGCCGATACCGACAAGTGTGGGGCCACAAAACGTATTGAAAAATCGTCGCCGCCGCCGATTGCAAAGCTGACGAGAGTGTCAGGTAATGACATACCTTTATTACAAGAACGAAAAGAAGATACAAGTGAGGTCAGATCGGATAAAAGTGATAGGAGAACAATGGTCAATAATAAGAACAATAATAATAATAAAAAGAAGTTAGAAAGCAAAAAGGTCCTAATGGGAGAAAGCTCAATATTGGATTTGCAGGCTGTGCAGCGGAAAAAACATCTACATATATGGCGTTTGCTGCCTACTACAACGGAGGAACAAATAAAAACACACGTTGTAAATGTGTGTGGGCCAGGAGTTGATGTTAAAGTCGAAAAGATAAAGCATAAGACTGCCAGGGACTATACATCATTCATTGTCGGCGTCCCGAAAGAAATGTTTGACAAATTAAATCAGTCAAGCATATGGCCTCAAGGAGCCGAATTTAGCGAATGGATTTGGTTTCGGAGACCTAGAAATGAAGCAAAAGAAGAAAGCTAGAATAACTGAAATATTTTATCAAAACGTCCGAGGTCTAAGAACAAAAACAATAAAATTTTTAGTGTACTGTAAAATTGTACTGTAGAACTGTAAAATAATGGATAAGGAGGGCAATTTGGAATGTTCTCTCTAACACCCGGAACGAGTTAGCCGATGCTCAGAAAAAAATTAGGATCCTTGAAAGTAAGGTAAATACACTTGAGAGCTTAGAAGTTAAAGTACATGAAATGACTACTCGTAATCACGTCTTAACGAAACAACTGCAGTCACATAATGAATCTGTAAAACCCACCGCAAGCGCATACTCATACTCGGACGCAGCACGCGCAACTAATACGCAGCCAGCAGCGCTTAATACTAGTGAGGCCGATACCGACAAGTGTGGGGCCACAAAACGTATTGAAAAATCGTCGCCGCCGCCGATTGCAAAGCTGACGAGAGTGTCAGGTAATGACATACCTTTATTACAAGAACGAAAAGAAGATACAAGTGAGGTCAGATCGGATAAAAGTGATAGGAGAACAATGGTCAATAATAAGAACAATAATAATAATAAAAAGAAGTTAGAAAGCAAAAAGGTCCTAATGGGAGAAAGCTCAATATTGGATTTGCAGGCTGTGCAGCGGAAAAAACATCTACATATATGGCGTTTGCTGCCTACTACAACGGAGGAACAAATAAAAACACACGTTGTAAATGTGTGTGGGCCAGGAGTTGATGTTAAAGTCGAAAAGATAAAGCATAAGACTGCCAGGGACTATACATCATTCATTGTCGGCGTCCCGAAAGAAATGTTTGACAAATTAAATCAGTCAAGCATATGGCCTCAAGGAGCCGAATTTAGCGAATGGATTTGGTTTCGGAGACCTAGAAATGAAGCAAAAGAAGAAAGCTAGAATAACTGAAATATTTTATCAAAACGTCCGAGGTCTAAGAACAAAAACAATAAAATTTTTAGCTTTTCTTGAATCCGCGGGTTCCGATTTATTTGCTATTACAGAGACTAGCTGCAATGCATCGATTCATAATGCCGAGTTCGTCCTACCTGGCTATCAAATAATACGCTGTGATCGAGTTGATGGGCGTAAGCATGGAGGCGTCTGTTTAGTGGCCACACCGCGATTCGAGCTGCGACAAATACCCACTTCAAACAATGTTAACTTGGACGCTTGTGCATTCGAAATGGTTTGTGCTACCGTACATATTAAAAACAAAATGTTATTTGCATGTTGCGTGGTATATATACCGCCAAAAGCTGATACTGATAACTATATGACCATGTTTAATATTATTGAAAAAATATGTATTAAATACAACAATAATGTTATAGTATTAGGAGATTTCAATTTATATTCGGCTAGTATTGATGTGTGTAACTATTATGAATATTTAATATCGTTTTGTGAATTCATTCAGAAAAATAGTATACCGAATTGCAATGGTAGGCAGTTAGATTTAGTGTTGAGCGGGGGCGGTGTAAGCGGCGCGGTGTCAGTGAGCGCGTCTGAGGGCTTGCAGCCTGTGGATGGTTACCACCCGCCACTTGCCATCTGGGTGTCGAGTGCTGACTTCGGCGCACACAGTTCTGGGGATGACCGGTTGAACTATTCGCGCGAGAAACAATGGAATTTCTCAAAAGCCGATTTTCTTTTATTGTATGATAGTGTATCATGCATAGATTGGAGTGAACTGTACAGTATTAAAGATCCTGAGGAACTGTTAAACTATTTTTATAACACTATTAATAGAATAATTGACGATTGTGTTCCGATAAAAAAGCAAAAGCCTGTAAACTCGAGGTATTGCTACCCTGAGTGGTACACGGCCGAGGTTATTCGTGACATACAGGTGAAGTATAGACTACATAAGCGGTACAAGGCGAGTGGATCGAGTGATGATTATAACGAGTTCTCCCAGTGCAGGGCGCGAGTTAAGAGAGCGGTGGAACTCGCGCATGACCGCTATAGGGATCGGGTGCAATATAATCTGGCACAAGATCCTAAGGCGTTTTGGAACTTTGTAAAAAATAAAAGAACAAATTCCCAAAAACAAAAACTAACGAAAGATGGACGAGTTTTATCTGCACTCGAAGGGGCGCAGGAATTGTCAAAATTTTTCTGCTCCGTTTACAACTCTGAGCCCGCGGTGCTGGACGTAAGTGCGGCCAGCGCGGCGCCGGCGGTGGCGGGTGCCGGCGGTGCGTGGGTGCAGGTGCGCGAGCTACAGTTGACTGACGTGCGGCAGGCGCTGGCGAAGCTCAAGCCTAAACATTCCACTGGACCAGACGGTATACCTCCTTTTATTTTTAGAGATTGTCGTGAGGTACTCGCTGCTCCGCTGCTGCACATCTATAATGTCTGTCTCGATTGTGCTGTTTTTCCCGATCGATGGAAGCTGACTAGAGTGGTCCCGGTACCTAAGGGTAGGAGTGGTACGGAAACGAGTGACTACAGACCGGTTGCAGTCCTGTGTACCCCGGCGAAAGTTTTCGAGTCAGCGATACATGCTTCCTTATACTCGCAGGTGAACGCTCAGTTATCTGACGCGCAGCACGGGTTTCGTCCCGCACGGAGTACTACGGGGAACCTACTTCAGCTGATGACGCAGGTGGCACCAGCGGTGGACAGTGGTAGTCAGGTGGATGTCATTTATTTCGATTATCGAAAGGCGTTCGATACAGTCGACAATGACGTCCTGCTCATGAAACTGGCCAATGCGGGCTGCACGCCAAAAACGCTGTCATTTTTTGCCAGTTACATGAAAAACAGACGCCAGTATGTCAACTGGGATGGTCATAACTCGGAACATTACTACACTAGATCAGGAGTCAGTCAAGGGAGTAATTTGGGGCCTCTCGAATTTGTTTTAATGGTGAACGACCTACCGGACGTCACGCTGGATTCGACCTGCCTTCTCTTTGCTGATGATCTAAAGCTGGTATTGGAAATACAGAACGGTTACGACTGTGCTAAACTGCAGGCGGACATTGACAGGGTGGCGGACTGGAGTCGTAGGAACCGGTTATGCTTTAATCTTTCTAAGTGCTCGGTAATGTCATTTACTTTGTCACGAGACCCTGTTCATTTCCAATATTGCTTAGATGGTGCTCCTATGCAGCGGGTGACTGAGGTGAGAGACCTTGGAATTCATTTTACTACCAATCTGTCTTTTCGAGAGCATATAATTAAGGTTTGTAAGAAGGCATACCGTAATTTGGGATTTGTGTTGCGTCAGTGTAAGGGATTTACAAATTTAAATACAATAAGAGCTTTGTATGAAGCACTGGTAAAAAGCCACTTGGAATGCAATGCATTTATTTGGAGTCCTTCTGAGGCTAAATATAAATTAATGTTAGAACGAATACAAAACAAGTTTACAAGATTTCTTTATCTTAAATTATATGGAGTATATCCATTTTACCCGTTAATGTATCCGACATTATTTGTTCTCGGCATGGTGGGCTACAACAAATTGGAAGTCAGAAGAGAATTAGGGCTGGCTACATATATAATAAAATTGTTACGTGGTGTTTTGTTCAACCAAGGAGTGTTGCAATCTGTGAAGCTGTGTGTGCCGGACCGGTACGTGTGGCGCAGGCGGCGCCCGCCACTGCTCGAGGTGCCGCGGGCGCGGACTAACATTTTGAAAGAAGCGCCAATTACCCGAGCCCTGCGCACTATTAATAAAGTCGCTGACGATATTGATATATTCAACTGCTCTCTGAATGAATTCACAAAAGTCACGTTGTATGTTCTTTGTTATAGAAATAGTTAGATAATAAGGATCTACACTATCGCATTAGGAATAAGTATCCTGTAATGATAGTTGTAAGGTTGTAAATAAATAAATAAATAAATAAATAAATATTTTTTATCGAGTACTAACTGACCGGCGGACTTCGTATCACTTTGACAGTTTCCATGACAACAAAACAAACAAATCATTTGACCGCTTAAGAACACCCGCATGCCATGATGGACCCCTATGGCAGCGCCACCTACCGGGTCCAATTGTAAATCTAAACCATTTTTGAATCCACTTGAACACACACAGAAAATTTCATTCAAATCGGTCCAGCCGTTTAGAAGGAGTTCAATAACATACACACTCACAGAAGATTTATATACGTATATAAAGATTACCTACTTGCAAAATAATATATAACATCACAGTCAATAAACAATCAAAAAATTATTATCATCAGTACTTTATTGTTGATAAGGACCTGTTATTTTATCAGCATATCAATAATATGCGAAATACTAGTAAAGTCATTAAATTTCATCATCCCAAACAATAATGCTACTTAATCAATATCATTACTATAAAAAACAAAGAGGAGCTCGATGGAGCAGTGGTTAATGCACCCAGTTTGCAAGTGCTAAGGTTAAGCAACTTTTGCAAAGGCTGGTCATCAGATGGGTGATCAAAACTTTATCATCTCGAGCTCCTCTGTGCTTCGGAAGGCACGTAAAGACGTTGGTCCCGGCTGCATTAGCAATTGTTAACAACCACCAATCCACATTGGGCCGCGTGGTGGTTTATGGCCTGGCACAGGGAAGGCTCCTGCCCCAACAGTGGGGACAGAAAATGAGCTGATAATGAATATCATTATTTATTTTGCTTTAATTTAATTTAGGTAAATAATTAAGTTACCAGATTTTTATTTTTATTTTATTTACACTTCATAGTTCAGTCATTCACACAATACCTATCAGATGTTATTTAATGAAACTGAGTTAATGAAGTAATGAGCAAATACAAAAGCTTTATTTTCTATGAATAGATAATGTAATGTAATTTACAAAATTAGCCCTGTTTAGTCATAGTGCTACTGCACTATGACTAGAAAGGGCTAATTTTCCCATCACCATCCCACCATCTTTCAGGGCTAATTTTGTTAATACTTTATAATAGTACCATTGAATTATACCACCAATCACCTTTACCATCCAAATGATGATGCTTTGTTTTAGTCAAACAGAAAGAGTGTCAGAAAGCTAATTTGTATTCTTTCTAAAATAATGTTTACTTGAAACATCCTTGGAATACAATACATGCCCATACATTTGTATAAGTAATTAATGCTATAGCTTTTTTTACCCCCCTTACCTGATAATATTTTAAGTGTGGGTGCTTGATGATAACTCTTAGGATGAGTACAGTGAGCTGGTCTTGCAGTGCAACACGCTGCTCATATGGAATGCCGGGAGGGAAGCGTTTCAGCGAACGATTTACATCTAACACCACCTGAAGATAAAATAAAGTTAAAGCTTATTGAACATACATTCATTAAATAATATCTAACCTACTTAATACCTAAAGAATAAGTACTGAACTGCTTATGATAATTAAAAAGATCAATAAAATTTTCAATCTAGTTTATGCAAAATGTTTTATTTAGAATTAAAAAATTAAATAACACGAAATTACCTGATTGTATTCACCATGTGTTGATAGGTCATCTAGTGATGGTGGATCAGTCATTTCCTCTTTTGTTACACCAACCAACAATGGCCATATCTTTTTTCTGTAGTCATCTACGAAACAGATTTACAAAAATGTATGATGCCTTCATAAACATGAAAGTTTTTAATATGCACGTTATAATGATGACTTCATTATTATGAAAATAGATATTACTCATATTTTAATATTGTACATACACAAATTGCAAAAACTTCATACCACTTAATAATCCTCCTTTACTCTTCGCAAAACCTTGCCACTGCTCCAAGCTGACAGAATCTGGATCATGTATGCACCTTTCTATTTCTTTTCTTTTCTCAGTAATTTCGGGGTCTTCAAAATCAAATTCTGAAAAAATGTTGGTACATTGACAAACACATTAAAGTAGTCCCTACTTTCATCCTATGTTTGGTTGGCAGAGAAGAACATAGATGCTATTTTAATATAGCATACCCTATGTTAAAATAAATATGAAGAGAAAATGATTTAATTGTTTACAATATGTACGTACCTTCATCGAATTTCAACTCGGAAGGCGTAGAAATGTCATCTATATTTTTGGAGTGGTTCAAGTTGAAGGATAGTTTTTCCGGAGATGGCGAACAGTCACCATTAAAATTACACGTATCACCAATATCTGTATCTAAATTATTAGACTCCATCGTAATTATAAAAAATTATACTAGCGAAAACATTACACCATCTTTCTGACGTGCTGTCATTTCGTAAAGTTGATCGTTCTGAAATCTGAAAGTTATGCTAACGTGACAGTGATGAAACTAGTCTTACAAAACAAAATGACAACAACAACTCTAAGATCTTAAAAATCTGTTAAAATAATAAAAACGTTTCAAGTTTTTTGTCCAAACAATCTTTTTATGTTCTATCGTGAAAAGATACAATAATTTTCATTGTATTTAAGGATTTTTTCTTGAACAGGTTTACGAACGGTCAGGAACAAGTTCCAATATACGCAGTACATTTTTGGAGTTGTGCAGAAGTCTTCAATCTTTTTGTCGTAGTGATAAAATCCATGACAGGATAACCGCTCTGTGGTCTAGAAGTTAAGACCACCGGTCTGAGACCCAGAGGTCCCGGGTTCGATTCCCAGCGGGGGGGTATATGTTAGTTCGTGGTGGGGCTTGTTCGTCCGCCTAGCTAGCTATCACCATCTTATCTTGATAATTATATCGACATAACATAAATGTTTGCAGCAATGTTATATTCCGGCAGCTAGAGATTAGATAGCCAGTGCCTCAGTAGTTGAGAATTCCTGCGGGTGAAGTGCGCTTCCACCATTTGGCCTTACTAAACATCAGGTGAGATAAAAGCACTGCGCTAAACCGTAAGATGTAAAAAAAACAAAAAAGTATGCGGCATTTTAGAGCGGTTTTTTCTGTGTTTTGTAGCTTTTATCGTTTTGTTAATGGTTTCGTGCGGTTAGCACATTAAGCCAGTGTCAAATTTTTCTTACAAGTAAGTATACATATAAATAAACAATATATGTTTGATAGATAATGATGAATGATAATAGAAATGAAAAGTGAGAAATTATATATCCCTAACCCCTTGAGTATCTTAGTAAAGATGTGGGGCTTTACTAAGATCTCACGCGGACTTCTTGAGAAAATTTTAAAAGTGACGTTGTGCTGTTTTGTTTCATTTGCCAACACTCATTCACGCTCACGAACACTTAACGGATCCACCATTATCCGACATAACACAAATTTTAGAAAATAAAACAATACCGCAGACATGGCTCTTCACTTTCCAGTTTTTCAAGTCCTTTTTTAGTAACTATTTCATCAACACATCATCATCATCATCATCAGCTCATTTATGTTCCCACTGCTGGGGCACGAGCCTTCCCTTCATCAACACATGTGTAAATAAAATTAAACGACAATTAAAAGACACATTTTGTCATTGTTTCAAATAAATTAAAAAATAATAATATAACTAACTCGTATGGTAGCAAGATGGTTTATTCACATAGCCCACTTAACCCAATTGGGCTATGCGGTCTGTGTTTAGTTATTTTAGGTTAGCTAAAGTCAGAACAAGCGTAAAAGGAGAAGAAAGCGGCACCAACAGTACGCACGTCTTTTTCCCCGCAATGAGGTGACGGAGGTGAGGGGGGTGGGGAGTCCCGAGCCGTCATCATAAGCCTCAGGACGTATGGAACACGCCCAAAGATCCACATGCGTGTTCCTTCTAGCGAGCCGCTGCGTTGCCTGGGTGAAAATCTGGAGATTATTAAATTGATGTTCCCGTATCACTCTGGCGGCAAGTAGCCCCCCTTAGCTGGGGGTAGGGCCCCACATAAGCGTCCGCGTCTCCCCGGACGCGGTGGTACCTACTCACCAATGAGTTTTCTTAGGCATAAAAAAGTGAGAACGAGCAGACCTTAGATGGAGACGATGGACACAGTAAATAGTTATGTTTATTACCTCGGGCTTTACAAATAAACAGAGTATAAGAACAGTACCTACTTATAAGGAATTGTATATTATACCTAATCTAAATAATGAAGTTTACATGACGGGAACAAAACAAAGAATCATCATCATCATCTCAGCCAAAAGACGTCCACTGCTGGACAAAGGCCTCCCCCAAGGATCTCCACAACGACCGGTTTTGTGCTGCTCGCATCCAGCGGCTTCCCGCGACAAAAAACAAAGAATATCTATTCAAAATTATTCTTTGTTGAATTATTATGATATTATTATTATATTGATGAATTATATTGAATTATTCTTTGAAGAAGCTCTTATAATTACTTTGGTAGAGATAAAACGTAGTGGTTATATATTCTCTTTGGGTAGAGATATAGGTATCTTAAATAAATGGCTCCGCACACTGGACGACTGTCGCTGCGTCTAGTCGCCGTGGCCCGCGTCTAGTCGCGTAGAGCACGCGCACACACACACTCCCCTAGCTTGACGTCGCGACTCTGCGACTGACGCCAAAGTGTGCGGAGCTTTGAACAAAATATATGAAAATTGCCGACCGCATCCTGTCGTCGCGTCTAGTCGCCGACCTGTCGCAGTCGCCTAGTGTGCGGAACTGCGGAGCCATTTATAGTCATTGACTCCCGGTCTAAGGAGTTATGATAAAAAACTAGGTTGTTGTATACTCTTTGATAAGAATGCCAAAGTCAAGAAACCAGCTTGATTAATTAAAAACATTGGCAATAAAAAAATTTTAAGTCAAATTTTCCAAAAACATTGAATTTTTCCTAAAAAAATGGATTCCAGTTGTCATACCCATGACGAAAACATTCGAAAAATTGAAGACATCATTGAGATACAAAGGGAGAAAGGTAACTTTAATGTTCGACAAGTTGCTTTTAATCTGCCATCAGAAACGAACAGTACAACGTCAACAAACTTGGCCAGGAGCTTGGAATCTGGTCTTGCGAACGAGAACTCTAAAACGCTGATACGTAAAAAGGTCAAAAAGTTGAGATCGAAGCGACCAAAGAGCCCTCTCCCCGACGTGATCTCGTGGCCGAGCGACTCCGACATTACGGTGCTGAGGATGAAGCTTTGCTTGACCAATAACGAGCTGAAGGAGAAGGTGGGCGGCTCCATCCCGGGCGACGGCCTGCACCAGCCCGACAGCTCCTCCATGGTGAACCTCGCCACGCTCATGCTGCACTCGCAGACTCCCTCCAAGCACAGCATGAACGTCGAAGAATATCTGCTGCCACTGACGTCCTGGGAGCACCACCAAGGTCAAAACCGCGATAAAAACTTATCAGACGACGAAACACCGTTCGAGCCTCATGCGATGGTGGTCAGCGATCAAGTCACGGCCCATAAACCGATGTGCAGCCACGAAGATAATGACAACTTCTTGAGTTCGCGTGATAGTGATTACTCGAAAAACACAAGGACATCTAAAATGGCGAGGTTCCTGCGCCTATACTTCTGTCCATGCTGCACGTGTCTGTATCGGTTGGAGAAAATACACGACGAACCTTCGGCGTGCTTTACAAAACGTAATGAAAGTATAAATGTTTTCTGCAATTCTATTTTCAATAAATGAACCGTATTTGTGGATTAAATTATTTTTGTGAAATTGCACAAACGATGATTTCTATGATAAAATGTGCGGTGAAAAGAGAACTAAATTAACTTACCTAAGTACTTACTAGGAGATTTTAAAATTAATTTGTTTTTTACATAACAGGGAATTTGGTAGCGTTTGCGGACCTATCTATCTACCCTACCTGCCTACCTGTCCATCTCATCTCATCTACTTATCGAAAAATTGCCTTGTTGCAAGCAAACTTAAGAACTTATTAAATCGTCGTCGAGTTAGAGTCCAACTTAATATTTATTGTCATTTTTTGAAGCGCATCATGGGTTACCTTGGCGGGACGCTTGGCAAGTAAACCTGCTCCTGTGAAAGATCAATTTGGGATAGAGTTTATTAAGAAATCGTTGTCGATTATACCTAATATTAAGTAAAACGACACCACCGGTGGTGTCATTCTGGTGGTGTCAAGCGGAACGAACGAAAGTATCCTTATATTGTCCCATTGAGATTGCTCCTGCAGAACTTACCTATAGAAAAAATTTCATCTCAAACTAACTGGTTTCAAAGATATTACGGAAACCGTAAGTACTGTAGGAAGGTTGCTGTTTTGATATTTCGTGTTGCGAAGTGAAAAATGTCTAAACCACAATGGTTTGTGGCGGGCGGACTGTTATATTTTCCATCTACGTTGACGACGACGTAAGTAGTGTTTGTGAGTTGCTAACTAACTATAGGATCAGCTTTCCTCTCTAACAAAATTTATTTTTATTATGATAGTATGAATTGAGCACAGAACTACGCAACCCTAATAAGTAAGAGCAAGAAAAGGTAAATTGTATGAAAATTACAAAAATTAGCCATTTTCCTTTCGTTTTTCTTTTTTGACGGTTGACGGTGAGGAAAGGTAGCCCTATGTGATGTGATGATTTACGCAGCCTTAGCGCTTAATCTTAATTTAAAATTTGGTTAAGTAGCTTTAAAAGTAGCATGAGTTTAGCACGGAATACTACTTAGGTACATTAAAAAAGGTTAGAATTCGGTTGATAACAGTTTGGACGTAAGTAATGAGTTTAATTGTTCCACATAACGTTATTGGATATTACATAATGAAAACTTGATTAACTTGTAAGTAGGTAAGGTAGGTAGGTAGTGATTTGTAAGTTTTTGTTGGAGACTAACATTTACTGCTCTGTCGAAACTTTACGCAATGAAGGAAAAAGTTCTTGAATGAGATAAGATGACATTTATACAGCATAATAACATCCGTCACATAAGAATCCATTTAACCGGTTTCAAGAATTAACTTTCAGTTTCAACAAATCGGTTCAGCTTTAGTTAGCTACGTGCCGCCTATTAATGGTCGTAGGCTGTCTTCGACAACAAATCATATTTGGTCGATACCGAATTGAATTGTACTTAACAGAAATTCGTTCGTTTTGTGGAATTGCCAAACAGTTTCATTTCTTCGGCCCCCCAGACCGCGGGCCGCGGTCCGCGCGTTATAAAGTGCGGAGAAAGCAGCGGGCGCGCAGTCGCGTATCGTTCGTTCAGTTTGCTGCGTTTCGTCCGGTCTCGCGCTTTTTTACGCGCGTACAGTGTTACTATAAGTACTCTTTGCAAGGACTTTTGTCGTGTATAATTATGGAAATGAGGTAAATATTAAGCAATTTCTAGTAATTAATACGTGTAGTATTGATTGATGGGAAGTGTGATTTTTTATTGTTTTATGTAACCAGAAGTGTTCTAAAAGGTGTATTCTTAATTTCATAGAGTTCTTTGAAGAAGAAAAATGTTGTTATTATTAAAACAATCAACCATAACGGTGTAGGTATTTCTAATTTTAAAACTTAATCAAATTCAATTACTGTAGGTATGTAATGATAATATTCATTATTATTATATCTTTGAAATGTGCTAAACTGTCTTCTACAGCATACTAATGTTCCTTTGAAATTATAACTATAGATCGGATAAGAACCCGATAAATCATTAACTTTACTTTCACATTTATTATACCATTCCATCTAAGTATTAAGTACCACCATGCACTACCTAGATAGATTCTTAGATGTATTAGTTTATGACCTCGCCTCGTCTATTGCAATTGCGTAGTTTCTACAAAACAATCAGCAGCCCGATGTCAAATTTTCTACAATGTCAATTAAAGCATGTTCTCACAGAGCGAGGTGCCTCAAAAGTGAAGCATACCCACTGCAACCATAGCATCATTTGTCATGATACAATCTTGTGTGTTGTAAGTTTTATGAGAAAGATTTATATCTTTAGGGGAATGCATATCTTCAGCCTTCAACCCTCATTGAATAGTTGACATTTGGATGAAACAAGCGAAAATAGGTACTAACATAGGAACAGCTTCATAAAATGATTATACAGTAAATTCGAGTAAGACTCGATCTTACGTCCTAAAATTAAAAACTAATTGTTCGAACTAATAAAGGAATGAAAGAATTAATGAACTTGGGCACTAAAGCTATAATATATTTCATTAAGCTTGAACTTTTAATAAGTTTTCATTTAAATTAGAAATAACTAACTATTACGTAGCTCTCTTTTTTAAAATGAATGAGGCTTGACCCGTATTTGCCGTGTGGTCCTTAAATTGTACCCTATGGTCAATGACCTTTATGAAAAAAGTTTATACAGGATGTTATTGCTTTGTAAGGCCTGTCAATTATTTCGTTAAAGTATGAAACTAATTATTTTAAACTAGCTTTTGCCCGCGACTTCGTTCGTGAGGACTACATTATCCCACAGGAACATGTTTCCAGGATAAAAAGTATCCTATGTCTGAGTCCGAGTCATGGTCTGTCTATGTGCAAAATTTCATCCGAATCCGTTTAGCGGTTCTCAAGTGATGCGGTTATTATAAGCAGATATTATATTTGATGTAATTTGGACTTGCCTTGCAGAACATTCCGAGTTATGTGCTTAATTAAGTAGATCGTTCTATTTATAGAATAAAACGATTTGCTAAATATGTATTTTACACTATTTAAAAATAAACATACTAGTACTTAATCTAAAATCTTATAACATTATTGCTTAAAATATTTTAACAAAATGTTGTCTATAAACGAGTACTAAATTATTTCTAGACAAGATATTTGTTTTTTTATGAATGTTCATCCATTTTTTAATGTCATTTTGTTCATTAAATTATCTGTAGTTGTAGTATAAGTAAAGATATTTCACTGTTAAAGGTTACTGAAAATTACAAATTTATCGGCTTGGCGCTCTCTTACTTTTTACACTCTGTATAACACCTAAAAAGAAAACAAAATATAAAGAGTAGCAACAATTCAAATCGTGAAGGCTAAAAAAAAAATTGCCGTCTTTACGAAGGTGCGTGGGCGCATAAGTAATAAAGTCCCAAATAAGCTGAAGTCCCGAACGATTATCCTCAAGCAATAAATACGTAGTCTTTCTTTTATTTCGATTGTAACAAATACTGTTTTTAGGGGTTAAGGAACCTTTAAATATTTTGCTTTCTTCTTATTTACGTAAGCTGCAACCACAATTTGATAGCAGATACATATTTTATTAGGTGTTAGTTACATGACTTTTTATTCTGTGAATACTCATTTAGACAGTTAGAGATCTATAAAGGTAGAACGAATCTAAATTATTAATACTCTATCCAAAAAAACAAATGAACAAAAAAACATTATGCAGCAAAATCAAAGATCTTAGAGTAGTCAACTTAGCTTCTGGATTGGTCATCGTATTTGTTTGTTTCTATTTATTGGAGTAAGTAGGTTCCAACACAAATTATCCGATGTTCATAGGCCTTTGGTGTTACTGAAACTCTTCAGTGGGTGTCCAGTCGGAGGTCTATTTAAATAGCTCACGTGGGCATGTGTTCCATGTCAAGGCGCATGAGTGCTCATTGTTTCCCACACATCACATAAAATTACTAAGTGAAGTAACGGTTTGCAGACAATCGCTTTGGAAGAAATTCAGAAACAATTCCACGGCTTGTGTAGGTTTTATTTGACAGCGAGCATAATCTATGTAAAGATTATAAGAAAACTCATTATATACATAGAGTGGTTATTATGAAATTATAGGCATTAAGATATTTGTTCGTGCGATTAGGTTTCTGATCTTAAAGTCTATCTATATTGTACGACTAGTGTTAGAAGGTGATTTTTTTACTTATATTCTTGATTGTTCTTGACTTGATTGGTCTTGTATCTGTGTTGATTTGGAAATAGTCAATACTAACTATGTTTAAAAAAAACTCGCTTTCCGACTTATTTTAATGAAGTTTTCAGTGGATCATATTTCCCAGAAGACGGTTTCATGCAGGTCTAAATTATTGTACCAAAAAATAAAATATTAAAGAAAAAAAAGTACGTAACAAAATAATTTTAGAATCTATAGAGTCTAAATACTGGAAGTAATTAAAGTAAATAAATAATAAAATATTAACTAGTTAGAGTTTAAGGCCAATGGTTTTAATACCAATAAGATCTAGTCCTAAGTCAATTAAACATGTCTTTCTGTGTAGTAATAATTCAGAAAAAGTGTAAAAAAAAAATCTGAAGTATTTAAAGTGTTCTTTAACGCTGAAACAGTTATCTATTAACCTATTTTCTTACTTTAAAAGTTTTTTTATGCAAAGACACATTTCAATATGAAGAAAGCGTCATAACAGGCGCGAGGCCGTTGCGCAAACGCATCACACACAACAAGTTCGCGTTTGCATATTCACATGCTAAGCCGCCTCGGATATGCGGCACGGGTCGGCTGTGTTTAACTTTTGTCTGATGGCTATTTGCATATGCATACCATGCAACTTTGCTTATTACAACCTACTAGTAAACTAGTTATAAAGCGGAGGTATCTCCGTAAAGTTGCTAGATATAGTTTACTACTAACTAGAACTTTAGTATTAAAGATTAGCATAATTAAAGAAGTTAGTACATATTTCATTTAAGATATCCAATTACGTTAAGCAAAACCTCGTCTTCACTTTACGAGTATAACCGCCGCTATCGTCATAAGGCCAATTAAATACGAATTCTTACTATGGTTTCAACACAGCTTAATTTCATTATGTATAACAGAATCTATTTATCTGACATTTTTAAAGACGATTTAATAAAAGTTTATTGAAAAAACACAAATGTTGAAAAAATTTCCACGAGCAGTATTTGAACCTGCACCCTTCTGACATACCGGGTCAGGTGCTCTTCCAATTGAGCTATCATGGTTCTAACCAGCCCGCCGAAATGATTTAACACTTTTACAATTTTTCAACACAAATGTTGAAAAATTTTTTTTCAACATTTTTGTTGAAAAACAAATATATTCAATGTAAGTAACTTTTTTAAATTAAATAAGAAACTAAAGGTGGTATTACGTTAGTGGTTCTCAGGTTGTTCCTGGTGCAATATTACCATT
This sequence comes from Eudonia mercurella, assembly GCA_963082485.1. Lineage (NCBI taxonomy): Eukaryota > Metazoa > Arthropoda > Insecta > Lepidoptera > Crambidae > Eudonia > Eudonia mercurella. Next base: position 21,945,270 of record OY720024.1, on the reverse strand, counting down.
TTATGAATCCTGCTCAACCCAAGTTTCGTGTAAAATTATTGAACAAACTAACTAATCTACCTATGCGTGAGTAAGTAACATGAAAAAATACATTGACTGGGACCTTGCAAATAATGGAATTATTGTAATCGGCGCATGTTTCACACGTATAGGAAATGTTTTTGCAGATAATTTATCGTTATTAATTTTCACGTTGAATTCTAACTAACACGAATAATGGCTACATTGTGTAATAGGATGCGTAAAGAATTTAAGTTTCACAATGATTAACTCCTATAATTAGTTGAAATCATCCTTTTTGGTTTATGAATCGAAGTAGGTACACTGGGGTCACTGGGAGTAGTCGTACCAAGGCTGATAAACTGAGGAAGTGTCAGTTAGTTCCCATTTAGATACACAAAAAGAAAACCAATCGGTTTTTTTCAAAAGAAAAGTCGGTTTTATTTAACATTTTATCTCACTTTCGTTTATTATCATATCATTTTGTAGCTTATATTACTGGTGGAAAGGTATGATCGACCGACGAAAATTGTCAGTGAATAAATGGCATTAAACCTTTGGTTATATATTAATAATAAAAGCATTAAACATCAAACTTTAAAGAAATTAATGTATATGTTTAATTCTTCTCCAATGCGAATTGTATAAATTTTAATTAGAATTTATAAATGCAATCAAAAAGCGTATGCATTTTAATAAATTATTCTTATCTCCACGGGTGCTACAATAAATTAGATTTACTCGTAGGCAATTAAACTATTAAGCTATTTCATTTCACGCCTGAAAATTGATACGCCACGTTTAAACTTAATCTAAGTATCACTTTATCAGTCTCACAATACCAAATTACCAACTGATAAAAACATTACCCAACTTGACCCACAGAGTATATAAACTCGTTCGCGATCAAGTGCGAATCAAATTGACAGTTTGAAGATCAATTTAGATGTTGCCCAACCGCGTTGCGCACGCGCATACATTGACACTCGGTGACTCGGCGGCTGACAGGTATGGTGACATATAGCAGCTCCATGGACCAAGCGAGTCCCTTGCCGGATAATGGACTGGTCAAACTAGACAGGATCACTGATAAGTAACTCTACTGTGGTTAGATAGGTACCTAGTTGACCGCTGACTTTGGTGTATAGAAAAATCATGAAAGTTAGATAGGTATTTAGGTAGTTAGGTCTCTTCATGTATAGTGTAGATGTTAATTACAAACCTGGTGTAGATTTGAAGATAATGTATAACAATAGCGTAACAAAAAGTTTGTAGGTGTTTTTTCAACGTCCAGGGGGTCGACCGCCTAACACTCTCGCTTTCGATCGCTTTGAAGGCGAGGCGAGGAGGAGGCGTCATCTTGTCATTTCGAAAGCAATATGAAAGCAATATCGAAAGCTATAGGCTATAGCTTTCGATATTATTCGATATTATATTTCGATATTATATTAGAAAGCGAGGCGAGGGCTTCGCCTACAAAGCGATCGAAAGCGAGAGTGTTACGCGGTTGGGGGGCTGGTCATTATTGGAATCGCAGGTTGAAAATAAGAAGGCTTATTATAAAATTTTAATAATTTTCCTCATTACGATTCCGATAAAGTGTGCTTCGACCATCAGCCCTATAAAAAATGCCAAGCGACTTGCCTTTGTAAATTAAAAAAAAAAAAAAAAATTGAAATATATTTTTGTAAAAAAAAAACAAATGTTTTGTGTTTTGCACAAAGCCTTTGGCTTTCAAAGTAAAAAGTGTTGCATAATTTCGGCGGGCTGGTTAGAACCACGATAGCTCAATTGGAAGAGCACCTGACCCGGTATGTCAGAAGGGTGCAGGTTCAAATCCTGCTCGTGGAAATTTTTTCAACATTTGTGTTCTTGTAATTTGTTCGCAACAAAATTTGCGTTAAAAATTATTTGTACATTTTATATATTTTTGTTATAACTGCTGTCCTTAACTCAGTGGTTACTTAGAGAAACCGGCTAGTAAAAACTAAGAAATCAACGAAACTGCAAGTGTGCAAACGTCTGAAGGTCTGCTCATTCAACTAACTAGTTTGTGTTGAAACTAATAAAATGACTCTATTGGAGTCTCCACTCTTGCACACTGCTGCGACATTGCAGGGCTTTTATAACACTATAAAAGTTTGACCTTTAAGCGTTACATAACGTGTGCAAGATTAATGGCAGCGCTTAACCGCGCTCGATGAACATAATGATTTCACTTAGGGACCATTCAGGCAACAGTCTTAATTTGTACTATCCGGTAGGTACATAGCACGAGACGTTTGATTACATGCCCCTTTACAAATTATCATCTTAATAGATACAGCACTGTGTAAATAAATATGTGGCGCAATCTATACATATAATAAAGCTAAAGAGGGTCGAAAGTCTGTACATGGAAGATTTTCGAAAAAAAGTTGGCTAGGTATACTTAGAACACGTTCCAACAGTTTTTAAATTTTTTGTCTGTTTGTCTGTTTATTTGACCGCGCATCACGTGAAAATGGCTGTACGGATTTGGATGAAACTTTGCACATAGACAGACCATGACCCGGACTAGGATATAGGATACTTTTTATTCCGGTAACAGGTACCTGTGGGATAGTGTAGTCTTCACGAACGAAGTCGCGGGCAACAACTGTTAATAAAAATATGTTTTACTAGATACTTGTTTACTTACATAAGCTTTCTGCCTGACTTACTTTATATAAGTAGATGACTTACTAACATGAGTTGAAAAAATAATAATTAATATAAAGAAAATACTTCGTACATTACGCAATTTCACAGTATCTTGTGCATAGATACTGGTGCGATTGCTTTTAGGGTACCGTAGCCAAATGGCAAAAAACGGAACCCTTATGGATTCGTCATATCTGTCTGTCTGTCTGTCTGTCCGTCCGTATGTCACAGCCACTTTTTTCCGAAACTATAAGAACTATAATGTTGAAACTTGGTAAGTAGATGTATTCTGTGAACCGCATTAAGATTTCACACAAAAATAGGAAAAAAACAATAAATTTTGGGGGTTCCCCATACTTAGAACTGAAACTCGAAAATATTTTTTTTCATCAAACCCATACGTGTGGGGTATCTATGGATAGGTCTTAAAAAATAATATTGAGATTTTAAATATCATTTTTTTCTAAACTGAATAGTTTATGCGAGAGACACTTCCAAAGTGGTAAAATGTGTCCCCCCCCTGTAACTTCTAAAATTGACATTAACGTAATGTCAATTAATTTTCAAATCCTAAATAGGTTACAAATGTTATTTGCACCGCTTATTTATTACACGCCAGAAGCGGATTGGTGCTGAGCACGTGTGGTAGGTCATTCGTCACGCGCGTGGGTGCGCCGGCGCGCAGTCATTTCACATTAACGCATGTATGTAGATAACATATCCTAAGTTAAGGGTTGCCAACATGGTGATCATTAAATAACGCAGATATAAATTAGAAACAAGTTATACTAATGCAAATAATGACGAATTGCTACTTGGGTCCGCCATGTTTAGCTCGTTGATGTCTTTTGTAGGGAAACACGTTATTAGAGAATAAAACTTTTAAAAGACTTACCTGTAAATTTTTTACTGAAACATTTCTGATGTTAAACGCATCTAGGTACCTCATACTTAAAGATCTAATTTAACGAACAACCATCGCCGATCGGAAGTAATCTACACTAATCAACTTTTGCGCCCAGACGTAGGACTAGTGGCTTGTGCCAGACACTGGCAAACGAGAATGGAGATAGCAAAATTATGTAATTTGATTCAGCTGCCAGCCAATTTGACCTTTATCAAAGTAATTTCATTTGAATGTATCTATGTTAAATAAAAATTCAAAGAAAATCCCGAAAAGGTCGGCGACCAAAACAGTGGACAAACATGTTTCTCGACACCTTTTAAGATCTCTTTGCAAGACGCAGCATTGATGGCGTTGAACCGAGGCATTCGACGGGACAATCAATCATAATCATAGAGAGATCAACTAAAAATGAAATTGCACGTCTGAAGGTTCAAATTAATCGTGCGTAAAATCTTCAAACAGATTTCGCGTAAACAGCTTCTTCACGGCACGCACCGTCGCGAATCGCAGGTGCTTCGCGCGCCAATCTAGTTCATCTCGCAGCAAAACCTCAGAAGTGGAGCTTACGTAACGGACGAAAGTGAAACCGCCGGAGATAATGTCGCATCTGCACGCGATCGCAGGCAAACAGCTTCTGTTTGATCAATTCACGCCATGACGGAGCTTTTTAGCGGGCTGTTTTGCTAAGCTCATTCTCCGTAATCATTAATTTAAGTACAAATTGAAGCGAATTGCTAACACACCGTCATTGGATGTGAAATGGTCAAGTGGTGTGTCATTGGTAATAGATTTCTAGATTATGTGTAATGACTTGATATTTCGTAATGCGATTAATCATTTCATACCTATTATTGCGTTTCAAGAATCGCTCTGAGTTTTCAATATATATTATCTACTCTCTATTCCTATACAAAATTCATGTCTTCTCAATGAGGCAGCGCTTATTCTAATTATCGGATAATATGATAAAAACGACATACACGAGAGCACTTCCACCCAATAACCTCGTGTAATGAGCAGTTGACAAAGTTACCTCTAATTGGCTTGAAATTAAGCAAAGGACTGTTTCAAATGCCTAATAGACAATGGACTGTACCTCCGCTTACGAATTGTTTCCTGATTACCAGACCTACGTTACGTTACGGTGCTTGACGAATAACAAACTCTTTGACATCACAAAGTATATCTCGTAGTTTCATAAAAATGTATACATAATAATAGTAGGGCATCATTAGTTGTACCAATTGAACAATGAACTATGCTAGCAATTAAGCGTTCCACATATCTGTAGATCGATCGATTGATTATGTCTATGCATTACCTACCCTTGTGGAAGCAATGGCGCAAGCCATATATGTACCTAAATTAAGTATGTAGTACGATTTCACAATTCATGTAGAGCTACGAGTGAAACTTAAAAGTTTTGTTGTAAAAGTGCCTAAAAACATTCGATCTTAGCGGTTTAAGAATATGTCTGGTCTGGTTGGCATAAAAAGCATCAGTATGATAGTTTACTGCTAAAGAAAACTAGTCCAAATGGTTTGTTAAATGTTACAAGATCCCTTTTCAAGCTTTTGATTAAAAGTCAGTAACGCTAAGCAGGCATTGACCTTTACTGCGAAAGCATGAATTGCTGTAACTAGATAATTTTTATTCAAAGATTCAATGCATTGCACTTTATTGGCGACAAATATTGAGTAGAGAATTTCACTATTTACCAACATAGTATGAGATCAGAAGTTGCATTTAAATTTTAGTAACTATTCGTCACGCGCCAGAAAGCAAAAAATATAGCAGTTTAAATTGTATAGTTAGGTACTGTACTACGTTTATCCTTGTCAATCTTGCAATGCACCGGTCAAAAATGGTGAACGCCGGCTAATACGCAAGTTTCCATTTCACGACTGGATGGTTTTGATGGAGAAAGCATTGGAATGTTACTGCGGAGTGTTGCGGGTTAAAGAATTACGATGACAATGTCGACCATCTGGTCCCACAGACTAGATATTTCAAATTGTGCAAGTGCGAAACTGGAATTATTTATGAGGACCAAACCAATTGAGGTATTCCTTTGGTTACGCAATCGTTGGACGGTGAGTCGATAAGTTTGGTATTCAAAATTATTTGCATATCAGAAAGAACCGCTGCGTTCTCGAGTTACATCTGGACTTCTGAATGGTTATATTATTGCAATGAAAACGTCACTAGTTATTGTAAGCTGCCTTTGTAGAATCGTGTAGAAAGTACCTATTATTACAATATGTGTTATATGTTTTTACTTACGCTGTGGTACAGTGGAGGAGCTCGATAGCGCAATGGTTAACGCGCCCGGTCTGCGAGTGCTGAGGTTAAGCAATTTTCGCAAAGACCGGTCATCGGATGAGTGACCAAAAATGTATCATCTCGAGCTCCTCCGTGCTTCGGAAGGCACGTAAAGCCGTTGGTCCCGGCTGCATTAGCAGTCGTTAATAACCACCAATCCGCACTGGGCCCGCGTGGTGGTTTATAGCCTGTTCTCCCTATCCATCCATAGGGAAGGTGCCCCAGCAGTAAAAATGAGCTGATGATGATGATGATGATGATGATGATGATGATGATGATGATGATGATGATGATGATGATGTGGTACAATAATAGTTACTACGAGAGTATCGGTCCTACTCACTTTAAAATTAGGTTTCCAGTGTGGCTACGGTTTTTCCGTAGTACTACCACATGAGTACGTACTTACTACGGAACTGTGTCATCTACGGAAATACGAAAATGAATGGCAAATTTACGGATGTGTGTATGTACGGATCCTTCTACTTCAATCAAACGCTTCTGTTTTTGTAAAAACCGTAAAAATCTATTTAAAATGTGATTTATCATTTTCGCTTTACAATGGAATGCAGCTGTGGTAGTGGTAATAACATTAGCAACTCTGGCGAATAAAAGCATGAGTTTGTTATATAAATTCAATGAAAGTGGAAATAGACTAGTGATATATGTAGGTGATTTAAATTTGGTTTTGGGCATATTCGAATTTTTTGCCATCATTCTAGTGAGTTGGTCAGTATGTACACACGGTCTTACGTCAAAAGCTTATTTATTTGGAGCAATGCGCTGAAATCGAGTTGTGATAATTACGTGTCCACATTATCGGCCAAGTAAAAATACCAAGGGCCACACCCGCGGTGTTGCAAACCAACACATTGCATGTCCGCTCGCTCTCTGCCGGCTGACCCCAAAACCAGCTGTGTGGTGAAGCGGTTTTATGACCTGCCTTCGTTTACCGACACCACCACCATGTTAGTATCTAATAGTTTGCAAGGTAGTATCTATTAGTTCCATTAACATTAAATCTCATTTTGCGGCAAACGTGGTGATTAAGCCATTCAATACCCTTCAAGCCACAGCCATGCTTTGAGTTTAATGAGAGTCGCCTTTACCCAGCAGTGGAACAGTATGTAGGCTAACGTTACTAATTTTTTCACCTGATTTTGGCGAACATTTTTTTTACTGTTGTTCTAAGTGCGAGTCCTAAAACCATTGTTGAAAGTTTTACTGTTATTAACCAATCTCCTCTGATACCTTATTGTACAGCCAGCCAGTCTAGCAATTATTAGTAAGTAAAACATAAAACACAAAAGAAGACAAATCAGATATCATGTGTAACACGTTATGGTAATCGTCACCTACTTAGCTTGTTTTTCTCATAACTGACAGGTGGAGGTATTTCTCAAGGGTTCGGTGACGCTTTTAGAAAGTGCAACGAGTGCATTTCGCATAGGTAATTATAAAGCGAACCAGCACCGCTGTCATCAAATTAAATCACCGCCGAAGCGATACAGCATCAATTAGGTTGCGCAACGGCCCTGCGCACGCGGTGCACCGGCCATTTTGGAGAAATGCGGCCATTACATAACACATTGGCGCCATCGTGTCTTATATGGATTCATTATGTAGTCTTATTGTTAAACGTTAATAAATAACTCTTCTTTTATACAGGTTTATATATTGGAATAAGTTAGGTATTAGTAGATCTCATTATATTTTAAAATATGCTTCTGTTTTAAGTTGAGGTAGGTATTGTATGTGTTAAAGCATATTTTTTTCATAACAATAAATAAAAAGCCGTTGCTTTTTTACATACACAACAATAAACGAATACAATGGAAAAGTCTTTACAAACTTAGTTACATTTAATTATTTATTTATTTCGACCTAGTAAGGGGGGAATAATAAAAAAGCTACCTCAAACTACAACGCCTGCTGCTGTTTGTTCCAGGTGGCGATTTTTACTGATGCTCGTGGTTGTGGGAGCAGCGCTGGCCTCTGAGGAGGAAGACAACGTACCCGACGCCGGAGTGGATGAGGACGACGAAGAACTAGCCCTGGATCAAGAGGTATGACTTATTACAGTTTTTGATATTGCATCTCCATTCCACATGTAAAGATTAATATAATAAAAAATAAATACTCGCTAAGTAATACCATGGAGTAAAATTTCATCTACGTTAAACTAAAATTAAATCAATATATTTAGTCAATCTTTATAAGCTAATAGGGCCACTTGAACAATATTTTTTAATCTAGAGTAAATATTAGATTAAGTGGCTCTTGCTTGCTCTAAAGATTCCTTATTATGGTAAGGAAACTATTCAATTATATGGACTATTATATAACATTTTACTGATAAATAAAAAAATTCATTAAGCTCCTTCATAAATCCAGATTGTTAAACCATAAATTGCGTCTTTATGTCGATTAGTCAGTCACTTTGTAAGCAAACCCAATGTCCGTATACAACATCCGGCAATTACCCAGTGACGGGTGTATCTCGCTCGAAATCGTGGAATGGTTTATAGTATCTTTACTTCGGTTCAATTACAAGTCGACTTGCGCCGTGGCGTATTGTAACGTGAGTTGCCGATAGACGATCGGATACCGTACCGTGATTCACTTTCAAGAGGCCGTTCGCTAACTACCCGCATGCGCCGCATGTGGGGGATTCCTAGACGCGGCTGTCGTATAAGTAGATTAGGTGCATACTTTATAACTATTATACTGGTTAGATATCAAATATTTAAGCGTGATAATGATGATATAATTAGTGACAAAAAGGTATTAGCATAGCTGGGTATATAAGCCCAATAATAAGGTAATTGAACAATAGGGTTCAAATTAATATCTTCCAGTCTTTCTTAGTGAGTGGTCTGGCTTACCTATTATACCTAATTAAACAGGCTAAACCATCAATAAAACCGAAGGCAACATGTACCTCTCTCGGGGATTCGAACCCGGAGACATAACACTGGACCAAAAGCGGTAACCTTATTAAATATTTTAAAAACACAGTGGGTATAATTATTATTAGTAAATATTATTATTACAATTTGATGAAGATATTTCTTTTATTGAAGCACTACTAGGTACTATTAACTTGCAATACACCGCAGGATGTACTATAGGTACAAATAGGTAGGTAGGTGAAAAGTAAAAGTTACAATAATCTTGTCTGCACCTTTGTTTTTGTTTGTTTTGAAAATCGAAAGTAAACGCGCTATTATGTACGACTAGGTGTAGGTACTTATGCTTTATAATAGGTACACTATTTATAATGTAAGCTATGTAAGTAAGTAGTTTCACTTTTTAATTGCTTGTATCTCAGGTATTACCTACACTAGTAAATCACACATAAACTCATTAATTAGTAACATTGTGGTTGGGTAGCACTTGCTTATAAAATGGCAGGCAAATAAGTAACCAGAATAATTTTATTTTTAAAATCACAGACAAATATAGGAAGTAGGAACAGCAGCCTAGGCCTCCATAAATCATTATGATGTCAGTTTTTTTTCTGAGAGAGTTTGCTGATTGCCAGGGCATTTTAAGCTTTAGGTACCGGGCTTTGGCTTTGGGCGGCAAGAAACTTAAAGGGTTTCTCAAGCCGTCAGAGGTTTTCTAGAGGGAACGGCACCACGCAATAGTGCATGTCCCCCTAATAGATTTTCCGAGGGGTTCTGATCGGATCGAGATGATATGAGTGTGACACGAAGCGCCCTTTACCAGGAGCCTTCAAACAACGAGGAACTAGCTGGATCCGTTGCGTCTTATTGCAGGAATACAACAATGCTACTTACATTGCTGACATTGCTGTTAGGGGAGCAAGCAGACAAAGGAAATGTTATGGAAGTTTTATTCCGGCTGATTCGAACGAAGTCTTTTAACAATCAAACCTTGTGCTTAAGTAAATACTTTAATAAAATATCGACGGGATAATAAATTCTCGTACATGGATTTGGTAGTCTTTAATATCCAAACCTCTTATCATATTACTTGCAACACTCACACAAAGAAGAGAGGTACAAGTAATATAATACATTTTAAAAGACAATGATAGCTCAAACAGTTGCTGAAAGTCTTCTAGGAATCGAAACTGGGACCTCTGTGTCAGAGGCTATTAGTCTAACCACAACACCATAACACCACAGACGGTAAATTGGTGGCTTGGCGTAAGTTCTCTGGTGTCAGTTGTTACTTGTAATGACGATACGATTTCCCGGCGGCAGCAGCGGCACAGCCTTCGCATGGATCGTGACCGAAATCGAGAGCGCTCACGAATCGAATCACGAGCGACCGACCGACCGGCCGGCCAGTGCAATTTTTCCTTGCGATTAGGTGTCAATGTCCGAGAGCAAGGCCATCGGTTGTGAAAGTCGAAAGTCACTTATTTTTTATTTTTATTAGTTATCCTCTTTTTGTTTCCGTGCGACGACGGTGGAGGCTCTACCATCCATGTTGATGTTTTGGCGGGAAAGTTAGACAAGAAATATTTTGTTATTTATTTATTTATTGGTTGTAGTTTTTTATAGTTAAAGAAAGCTTTTAAGCTGTCATCTTATTCTATCTACCATCTATACCTATACCAGCTCATTTTATGGCTCCACTGCCTTTCCTGTGGATGGATAGGGAGAACGGGGCTTAAACCACCACGGGCCCAGTGCGGTTTATAATGCAGACCCTCTGAAGCACAGAGGAGCTCGAGGTGATACGTTCTTGGTCACCCATCCGATGACTGGCACTTGTGAAAATTGCATAACCTCAGTAATCGCAGACCAGGCGCGTTAACCACTGCGCCATCGAGCTCCTCAGTGTCCTCCACAGTGTGCTCCTAAGTGAGTGTTATATCAAAACAACGTTATTAGTGTTATTACATACACCTATCGCTTACGCAAAATTATATTAAATGTCAACATCAACATCTTGCCGGTCCGTCCTCTACTTCCTTCGTTTTAATAAACAGTACTTCTAAGATCTCAGGAGAGTTTCAGCGACACTTTGTTTAGAGATCATTAATGCACACGCATGTGCACACATACATACCAAAATCTTGTGTAATCATGTGGGAAAACTTCAATTGCCGCACGCTTACTCGAGCTATTCTTCGCGTCAAAACACGGTTTATCACCCGTTATGACTGTGTCTTGCTATAACAGGCCATAGTCTACTTAAAGAAAAAATTGCTTATTTAATTAACCATTAAATAGTGATTACCCGTTCACCCGGATCTAGCAAAACCAACATAATAGTCCGGTGATATAATTCCACGAAATAATTGCATACCTACGACAGCAGCCGATGTCGTCTCGCACGAATGCGCATTCGTCCGATTTTTTTCTAAACACATTTCTTTTACAAGTTCACACGCGTGAGTTAACATTGGAATTGAAAAGTGTAGTAACAATTACACATAATTACGTAAATTACGTAAGAAGTCCGGTAAAAGCATTGTTGGATACATTAAAAAACATAATTGTGAACCTGTGCAACTCTTAAGCTTATATGATTTTAAAAAATCTTAATCGGTTCCACATCGCTGTCGTTGTGTGTTGCAATTTTTTACAGAAATGCTGTCATAGTCATAATCAATAACTGTTTTTTCTTTCTTATTTTTTATACAACACACTACGAAAACACACTTTTAAGTTTCAGCAAACTGGTCGCTATAATATATTAGGTATATCGGAATTACAAGCTGGTACCACATGAGAATTTACTCTGTGCTGGTACTACCAGTAATACTGTCATAGAAGCAAACCGAACATAAACTTCAACAGTCCACAGACGTAGAAGTTCATTTATTTCTCAAAATCCTTCAAAACAACTTTTTTATAAGTGACACAACATGATGATCCTTCGCAGGAAACTCGCAACCTGCGGCCGCGCGCGTACACGCCGACCGCGTACAACGCGCTGCCGAGCGGGTTCCGGCCGACGCCGTCGCTGGCCGAGCTGGCGGGCTACCAGCGGCCCCAGGAGCAGGAGTACGTGGGCCTGGTGCCCGCCCGCCCCACGCAGCAGGTCTACGCAGAGGAGCAGCGGGCTCCGGCCAGGACGCCGCACAGGAAGGTACCGTATATACATCCCTCATACACTGAATATACCGGAACCAGTTATCAACAGTTTGTCAGCGACTGATAAACTTTAGCAACAATTAAATGCACTGCTTCCTCGCTGTCATCCCATAAAATTTCATTGAAAATTGTTATTTTTTGTTGACGAAAACTTCGTCGAACACTTGGCTTAAAATGTTGAATACTGGTGCAACTTACCTTACCGTCCATACATCACTTACACACAGTAGCGTGTGCTGTCGTGGGTCAAGCTACAGCTTCAGAAGTGACAGAACTTAGATTTGGTGTCTACACTAGGCATATATGCCAAGCAAATCTACGCTGAATAGTGGTCACTGCTAGTTGACCTACAGAAACACATAAGTTATAGTCATGTATGTACATTTATATACGGTGAGGGTCGTTTTATTCCCGTCCAAAAACAAAAATTTGACAAAAAACCGTTTAAAAAGAGTCAGTTTTTAGCTCAAACAAGTGATAGTGATTTTACAGTTTTAGCACAAATAAGTATAGATAAGTTAGTGATACAAATTCAGGACACAGCTAGTCTGTATTGTTTTTATTTGAAGGCCTAAAATAGGAAGACGTCTTTATAATTATTCCGAAATAAATATCCAACAGTGAACGACTTTTGGCTGAGATGATGATGATGATGAAATATCTGTAGTAACTATAGAGTCTTCTTGGACCTTCTTTAATGTTGACTTGGCTTAGCTTGGACTTGGTATAAGATACATTAATTCCTTATAAAAAAAATGTATTTAAATAATAATTTTAAGACTTAGGTACTAAGTAGTTTACAATAGATTAAAGCAAGCCTGAAGACGACCGTATTATATACGCGTAATTAGGCAGCGAAAGCAATCTAGGCTGTCCAGACACTTTCTACTTCGGCCACTATGTAATGTCTACGTCGATCACGACGAAAGCATCATAACATTATATGATTTCACACTTTTTTGCGTTATGCAAAATGCTTATTTGTATAAAGCCAGTCGGATGATGATAGTCTCTCTATAATACATTTTAATAGAGTGACTGTTTATAAATTATGTGCTGGTAACATACCTATCACATTTTTTTTACAAGCAAGTAATGTGCAAGCAATCGTTATTTTTATATTTTATACTATTAATATATACTATACTTTTTAAAAGAACAATGAATCTAAAACTACTATGTATGTACATGTTTGTGACTTTGTTTGTTTGAGGAGGGTAATCTCTGGAACTAGGTACTGTTCTAATTCTAAAACTTATTTCACTGAGTATTTACATATATTCTTTTGATAAAAACAAATTATTAAAAAAATACGAAATCAACGTAGACGAAGTCGCGGGCAGTGTGCTAGTATTATACACTTAAATATTTATAAAATACAGTAAAAAAATTTAATGCCTACCCGACCCAGCCAGAAATCGAACCTGGGTCTTTCGCAATCCGGGCGGCTGCACTGACCATTATGCTACCGGGAAGGCTGACGTAAGCACTGAATTTTTTCACTGCTTTTTTATTTTTGACTGCTTTTTAGCGGCAGAGTGCCATCTATCCAACGATTATTGCAACCGATGGCTATGCAGATTCATCTTTAAAGACGAACTACCACAAATTTGATAACACAACGCTATAGTAAATTTTACTTTTTTATTTTTAAGTGCTAATTGCTGCATTGAAGCTGAATTAAATTTCACTGTATTTTATAAATTAAATATTTAATTCAGCTTCAGTGCAGCAATTAGCACTTAAAAATAAAAAAAGTAAAATTATATACTTAAGTTTACTTTTATCGATAGTACGTCAGACATTATCATTGGCATTGTAACACATTTTAGCACCAAGAGCGACCAGCAAAGATTACGCAGCAGCAACTCCAAGAAGTGGAAGAAGAGCTAGAAGAAGAGAAAGAGGAGCCCGACCGTCTAACGCAGCTGCTGCAACAGTCCAAGTTCGACTGCGTGGGCAAGCAGACCGGTTACTACGCCGACCAGGAGCTCAACTGCGAGGTGTTCCACTACTGCCAGGACAGCGTCAAGCACTCCTGGGTCTGCCCTGACGGCTTCTCTTTCCACCAGGTAGGCGCAGATTTATTTGACCAATAATATAACTAACTTATATGCTTGATGTATTTTGAATTTATTATTAATAACGGAATCATCTACATGTATATTATAATACGAGACGATACAACTGCGTTACCGACTGTCGTTTTCCTGTGTCTGTGCCTGTGTTTCGTCTGGGACCGGTGATTGGTCTAGCGGTAAGACTAATCATCACTAATCCCAGACGAAACGGGCTCGATTCTTAGCGGAGATATATTTCGTGCTCAGTTTGGTTTGGGTATATAGGGTTTGTCCTTAGTCTACCTGACTAGATATTAATATTTTATCTAAGTCTGTCGCCACTACAACAAGTTAGGAGCATGCTAACGCTGGGCTGTCGTGTCGTGTTCCGTCAACACTGCCGGAAAACCGCCGTATTCCGTCATTTAGGTGAAAGATAGCCAGCTTCTTAGCTGTTTAGGATACCGGCTGAAGTGCGCTTTCACCATCAGCCCTAGAAATCAAGGTAAAAAATTGAACCGCTAAATAACATTGTTCACTGACTGAAATTACGTGACGTATACTTATAATCATAAGTCAATAAGCTTGACAACTTGGATATTGTTCTTATTAGAATTTAATAAAAATATGTCTCGTAATTTTAACATGACTTATAACAGTTTAACAGTACTTAGCTATAATATCCAGTAAAATTACTTGTAAATGATGCGTTAAGGCTTCGGTCAGAGGCGCAGCGACACGGGACTTTTAAGTACTCATATATAGTCTTGTAAGCGTCATAAGCTGCTGATACCGCTAACCGGACCGAACCTCAAATGCTTGTAGGTACTCGACTCATACAACTAAAACGATGACATGCTTCGTTCCCAGGTGCACTTGATCTGCATGCCGCCGACGCACGACAACATCTGCCAGAAGTCCGCTAAGTACCACTTCGTGAATGAGTACCTGTACCGGCCCATCAACGAGGAGGAGGTCCAGCGCAAGCCCAACGTGTCCCTCAAGTACTCCGACCGCTACTACCCCGCGGAGGTGTACCGGGACGACCGTTACGACCAGGAAGATGAAGAAGAGGTATGTGGAATGGAACTACTTTGACGGATCTACTTACGTTAATTTTACACATTAATTTGATTTAATGTTTATACTGACGTTTCGAACCCTTTGCAGGGTTCGTGGTCACAGACGCCCTGACCCTGACAGACCGTGCAAAAGGTGTAAAATAAACGCGAGTAAATCCGTAAAAGTAGTTTCATATCAATGTATAGTGTTCGCATAAAACAACAAGAGGTATTGTGGCTTCATCAGGGCAAACTCTATTTCAAAGTTAATCATCACTAGCTTATTATATTTCTCCACTGCTGGGGTACGAAGCTGCGAACCATCCCTATGGATGATAACATCGGGAGAACAGGCCATAAAACGCCACGCAGCAGGCTCAGACCTGATTGGTGGTTGTTAACGACTGCGAATGCAGCCATGACCAACGTCACGAAAATATTTTGGTCACTCATCAGATAACTAGCCTTTGCCAAAGTTGCTTAACTTCAGCAATAGCACAGACCTAGCATGTTTACCACTGCGCCATCGAGGTCCTTCTCCCCCAAATCGAAGTTGCAAAGCAATTTTGGAAAAAATACAATAATACAGCACCATCAAAACCTCTTCGTTTACCCTTAGGGTTGCACAAGACATAATATGAGTTTTATTTACCAGGAGGAAGAAAACCGCAAACGTCCGCAGCACCAGCAGCAGCATCAACAGCAGCAGCAGCAACAGTCGCGGCCCTCCCCGCGGCCGCAGCAGCTGCAGCAGCCGCAAGTGTTCCACTCCGCCGAGGAGGTCAACATCCCCCTGAGCCAGAGGCGCCCGCAACGCCCTTACGAATTCGATTTCTAAGCCATCTTAAATTATAGCACACGACAGACATCAAAACATCATTGTCGCAACCAGATGGTTAATCAGCCCGTGTTGGCTAGTTGGCTCGCCTGTTAAATTTTTGGTTGGCTAGCTTTTAACAAGCCAAATAAACGTTCAGTAATTTTATTTCTAACAAATACCGGCTTAGACTCGTGGTATTCCGGCATACGCTGAAATGCCTAGCCATCCCTTCAAGACGCTGATTATCAATTTGAATGCAACATCCGTACTGAATAATTTTCACATATCATGTGCTCACTACATGGTTAAACACATTGAAATGTAAATATTTATCTTTTACATTATCTATGGTGCTAGAAATTATACCTATCATTTATCCAGTATTTAATAATGTCCCGCTCAGTCTTGTCTGTAAGTTTAAGGTATTCTAATTAAGTTCTTATTTATGATTTTGTAGGTACAATAAAGTATTCGTTAATACATAAGTCACAAATTAGGTTTAAGCTAGTCTTTGAAAATAAATATGAATTAAACAAATGTGTATTTTCCATTCAAAACTATTTCAGAGAAGTGCAGTGCACATTAGATCAAGTAAATCCCTAACCCCAAACCCAATTCCACTATTGAATACAAAAAGAATTGGTTGTACCTACTTACAACAATGTAAGGTAGAGGCATACCGGGGGCAAAGCGCTCGGCTCGATACCCAAGGTCCCGGTTTCAATTGCCACGTCGGGCAAAGTGGGTTTTGGATTTAACGATGCATAGCCCGGGTTTGTGATCAGTGATCACTAATCCGCATTTGGCAAATTTGAGCATCAATTATAGTGATGACTTATGATGGAGGCCTTTGCCCAGCAATGGGAGAGTTATAGGGTATTTACTTTGCTACATTAAATATAAGATGTCAGCAACTGGTTTTCGTCTGTAATACATACTCGTACACCCTGCTTTCAAGCTCATCATTCTGTGAAATTTCAATGAAAATCTTTATTTTTTGGTGACAAAAATTGTGTCGAGGGCGTAAAGTGTCGAACACCTAGGTTGAGTGTATAACTTGGAACAATTACTTTATAATAGCTTTTTTCATTCATAAATACCTACCAACTATTTGTCTGATCTTCGTCTTTCCTTTATTCTACGTGAGATGGAACGTAGTAAATTGTCAGTGTCATGTCATTCATTGACAACTGACAGTTTTGCTTATGGATTCGATATTTTTGTAAATAATAAAGTTTTCTGCCTATATCTTGCTACAAGTATTAATATTTTATGAAGTATTGACGATCCTTACATGCATAAGGGTTATATTAATCATGTGGCATATCCAAAACCATGGCGCGAACATTGAATTGAGGTGAAATAGAGAGTTGTTGTAACAAACAATTATTCAAAACTTTTTTGACGAGAAGATATGGATCTAAATGTTCTAAACCTGACCACCGAAGAGTATAAGAAGTACCATGAATCCCATATGGAAAACAACCACGGCACGACAGCGGTACACACGTTCCTGTGTATTTTCTTTACTGTCCAATGCTCTATCTACTGTGCTATCAGAGCTAGAACTACAGAAACATTCCAGCTAATTTATGAATATGTAGTTATAATTCTGCCGCTAATACTAATACACACAGTACTTGCTGACTATGTCTATGTATTAAATTGTATAATCTTTACAATGCTCTTTAAAGTTTTCTTGGACAGCTATTCAAAATTAGATCTATGCAAGAACTATATGGTTGAAAACATGTACCGAGCTGGTAAAATACATTCCATTACTTGTATGAGAAGTTTAACGTATTTAATAACTGTACTTTGTATATTAGCAGTAGATTTTAAAAGTTTTCCGAGATGTTTAGCCAAGACTGAAAATTATGGCTACAGTCTTATGGACACCGGTGTAGGTTTATTTGTCCTTATGAGTGGCATAGTGCACAAAAACGTTAATAACAGTAACTTATTAACAATTATTAAAGGAAACATTAAGTTTATATCAATTTTGGTATTTTTGGGCATTGCAAGATTTGTATCAGTGAAGCAATTAGATTATCAAGAACATGTTTCTGAATATGGTGTACATTGGAACTTCTTTTTTACATTAGCTATCTGTAAATTGATATCAATAATTGTCCTATCATATACTAGGCATGCATTGTTAGCAAGTATAGTTCTACAGGGGCTACATGAATACCTTTTGTTTATAGGATTAGAAGAATGGGTATTTAGTGACACTCCTAGAACAAATTTAGTTAACGCCAATAGGGAAGGTATAGCATCAACTCTTGGTTATGTTACCATGTATCTGTTTGCTACGTATTTGAAATCTAAATTGTCTGATAAGACTTTGTATAGGTATAAGATACAGATAAAACTTGTTCTATTAACTATATCATTTTGGACATTGGCTTTGATAGTGAACTATTTCAGGCCCACATCAAGAACACTTGCTAATGCAGGCTACTGTCTTTATTTAGAATCTGTGCTATTAACAGTTATCACTGTTTTATATTTCTTTGAGGTGCAGTTTCAAAGCAAAAATCTATATTTTACTGTTCCTCTTATTTTATCAGCAATTAACGATAATGGTCTAATTTATTTTTTAGTAGCAAATTTGTGTACAGGAGCCATTAATTTAACAATGAGAACATTATTTGCATCGCCTTACGAGACATTTTTAATTCTAAATGTATACATGTTGGTGACTGTTGTTTTTGTTTTAGTACTAAAACACAAAAAAATAAGAATTTGAACATAATAACTGTACAATTATATAAATTATTATAAAAAAAATTATAGGTGGCCGCAAGAGTTATAACTTTGGAAGAAACTTACTAAAAATATATTTTTTACTATCAATTTAATGATTCTGTCTATGTTTAAAACTTAGATTATTAACTTATTACCTACCTACCTAATAAATTTAATTCTGGATGCCTAGTTCGAGTTTTATTCGTCATTCGATCATATTAATGATTTGTATAACATTGAAGCAGTGAAGCACTGCCTCCAGCTTGCCCCCACTCGTCAAATCAATACCATAATCATTATCATCATCATCATCATCAGCTCATTTTATGTCCCCACTGCTGGGGCACGAGCCTTCCCTATGGATGGATAGGGAGAATGGGCCATAAACCACTACGCGGGCCCAGTGCGGATTGGTGGTTGTTAACGACAGCTAATGTAGCCGGGACTAACGGCTTTACGTGCTTTCCGAAGCACGGAGGAGCTCGAGATGATACATTTTTGGTCACCCATCCGATGACCGGCCTTTGCGAAAGTTGCTTAACCTCAGCACTCGCAGACCGGGCGCGTTAACCACTACGCCATCGAGCTCCTCATCAATCATTATATTTAATTTCTATTAAAATAACGTTAGGCCACTTGTCTAGAGGTAAATTACCTATACCTAAGTTTCCAATTTTCAACAAAATAAAAAGTTCTCGTTTTCGTTATCGTGATGCAATGATCATTGCTGTGTTAGTGAGACAGAGAAAGAGAGATGGACTGGACGGTAAGCTAGACACGAATTACCGAATTATATTAATGGGTGGCAAGCTTCTAAAAATAATTACCCCCTATGAAGAAAACAAGTAGTTGTTTTGAATGATTCACTATTTCATCCATATCAAATAATATAAATAATAAAATAAAAACAGTCAAGTAAATGACTTGCTGTAAAGTCGTTTGTATTTGCTAGTTTGGGCTTAGTTTTCATGATTATGAGGAGGATTTCAATCTCAAAACGATGAAGGCTTATTTAATTCAAAAATTACTTTATAAAATGATGCTTATAGGAAACGTTTAAGTATCACATTTTGACCCCAAATAGGAAAAAATATTATGACTTAGGGAAATACTATGTAGGATAGAGTATGTTTATGTTTGTTGTTTTTATTTTAAGAAATAGAACCAACATTACAATTTAGTTATTGTTTTTAATATTACAATGTCTTCTATGCACAAACCATGGTCTAACGTAAAAATATAAAATGTTTCAAACTTTGCCAAATGCGTAGAACGGAGCGTGATAGTTTAGGTTTGTTGACAATTTAATGAATGCGATCACCATTCATTTATTTTTATTGAAAACCAATAATAGCATTTGTGGCCAGTTTATTTTTAATTTAAGATGGTAACGTAGGAAGCTACAAGAAATATAAACACTACAAAAATTAATGTTAAAACCCTTTCCATTATTTGTTTTTTATGAGTGCGACATAACATTTTAAAATATTTATTTTATTCTAATGTGAACGTTACTTTACTGCGGCGATTTGACAGGTCAGCTTCGAGCCACTTTTTAGCTTTTGGAGTAGCGTATTTTCGTTTTATTTTGTGTTATCCTTTCATTTACGCGTCGTAAATTATGTTTGTGTAGTCCCAATGGTAGATTAATCTGGATATTAGCTTTTATTGAAGTGCACTTACATTGTTACATAAACTGTAGAGCTATAATCGTGTCGGCAGACCCGATGTGTATAACTACATAGTACCTACGTCAGTGAACGAATGGTGGCTGTAAGATAATGGATGTGGATGCTCCTAACTTATTGAAAAGGTGCAGTAGTGCACCCCTTATCAATGAGGCAGCCTCTACTGCAGTCACTTCGCCAACGACCAACACTGCACCCAGGTAAATCGACACGCCTCTGAAAAGCGTTGAGGTGGTTGATAAGAAGCTCCCTGCCTATTTTTGACAAGTGTGGTGGTGGCTCGTGGGTGCCGTGCCCGTATTTAGCACTTCGCTAATTTGTTCCCCAGCTTATACTTAACAGTGTGATCAGCATTGTGTTCATTTTGTCAGTTTTTTGATATATCGTACTGCCAACCAACACCAGATTGTAGATTCTGTGACAACAGAATTATTTAAAATTCAAATTTTGTTTTGTGTCTTTACATTTAAATAAGCTCATAAGTCTAGATTGATGTGTGAAGTTAAATGCTTTAAAGTATGCTGCTTAGATAGGCTGTGTGGATATTTGTAGTGTAGCTAATATAATTTTAATTGTTGTTTTATGACATTAAAATGTATTCATAAATAATTAAAATTTTGGCTAAATGCTAAACGCAAAGCCATTCATTAAGATAATTAATTAATTAAAATTTGCTGATTTGATGCAAAACTGTTGACACAAGAAAACAATACCACATACTTTATATAATGTTGTAGGTATTTATTTATTTATTGTTTATTGCAAAAATACAGTAAAAGGCAGACATAGTGCCCTGAGGCATTCTCTGCCAGTAGATGATTTTTATTGAAATTTCATTAAAAAATATGTTTTTACATTGAAATAATATTGCTTTTCACAATTTTATTTTTATGACTTTGGCTTAAAACTGATTTTTTAATCTCATTGTGTTTTTACCCTTCAGAGATATGTTCACCAACCAATCAACCCAATGTTGCTTAAATATTTTTATTAACCCAATTTATATAGTTGCTAATAGCACAGTCCAAATTTGCCATGTTTATACTATAATTCCTTGTCTGTCAATAACGTATAACAATAGTTAAATCAAATGTTACGTATCATAATATGGCGTTTCGACAGACTAGGGGATAATATCAGTGGTATGCTTATACTATGATAAAAAGACTGTGATTATGGTTTCTATATATTTGTCACTCACGCGCATGATAAATGTGCAACATGCTTTTAGGTACCTATACATATGACTTTGGGATGCTCCCAATAATGTGTGTAAGATAAAGTTTATCTTATATTCAAATGTAAAAATAAAAAAAAAAAAAAAAAAATGTAAAATAATTGCTAAAACACACTATAAGCACAAGAAGCTGATTGAAAATGTGTTAACTCTATGGCAAAAATCCTAAGGCTATCTAATTCTTCACTTCCCTAACAACAACAAGTACAAACAAAAATATATCAAAACATTAAACATTTCTTTGTTTTTGTAACATGCAGATACTTTATGTATAGCTGTTATTGTTATGGCTTATGATGCAATGTGAAAAACATAACAATTATGATTATTCAAGTACTGGCAAAAAGTTGTATACATTCACCATATAGGTTCTTACATTACATGACAATGGATTAACTGACATTGATTTCTGTTAAATGTTACTTCAACAGTATAATATTTTGCATATCTACTACTCTAGTGGTGAGTCAGTAACAATTATTTGCTTTGACATACATATAGCATATATTTTCTTTGATAATTCTGCATATTTCTTTAGAAGTGTCATATTACAATGCTTCTGTCATAGTTTTTTTATTTAATTTTTTTGGAACAATAAACAACTAGAAAATGTGTCTTATAAAGCTAAACATAAAGAAACTGATTAATTTTAACTAAGAGTTGTGTAATATATACATTCATCTGTCCATAACATATAGCAATGGTTAAATCAATTGTTACATACCATAACATGGTGTTTCGACAGACTAGAGGATATAGTTTATGTTCAGCAAAATACTTCACCTTAATATACCTATTCCCTATGCATTACCAAACTGTGCATGTTTGGGTCTTTTTTATACTTACTTTGAATTCTCATGCATCTTCAAGTTGATGAAGTGACAGTGTAAGAATTTAATTTGATTGCAATACAAAAATCACCAGCTTATAAAGGTCTTATTGCTGCTTGGTTGGTATTAACAACTGCCAATAGTTTTTTAATTATTAAAAGTAAGACATGTTATGCTGCTTGTACTGAGTCTTTTTCTTTCCTTTTGTCCTTTGATTACATTAGTTTATTGGTGGAGAATTCCTTGGAGCATTGAACTCTAAATAACTAGACATCACCTAATTGTTTATTCTGCATTATGTCTCAGTTGCCTGATTGACACTTTCCCCATAGTCAAAATATCAAAACCAGGCTGTTAAGATATAATTGAAGGCATTAAAAAAACAGAGTCGAGGCCCCTATGATGAGTAACATTATTGCTGAATGAATTGATAACATTAGTACACTTAACCTGAAATCCTTAACCATCATCATCATCTTGGCTAAAATACGTCCACTGCTAGATAAAGGCCTGAGACTAAGGAGTTCCCCAGTTAGGTACAGACTACCCAGTTGGGTAGAGAGAGGTTACTCAATATTTATTGCAACCATATTGTTGAAAGACTCAAAACCTTGGGTTTAGGTAACCTTAGAAAAACCTTGAATCTAGGTACTGTAAATCATATAGCCTGTAATGTAGGTATGTAATAATATTGTGTGTGACAGACAACTGTTGACAAGCCTAATAATAATAAAAAAACCGACTGGTTGCACTCTGAGAGTGCCGGCAGAAGTGAAAACTTGAATATTAACGTTGTGCATTTTTTATATTTTGGAATGGTTAGGGAATAATTTTGCACAAATTGCTTTAATTATCAGTATAAAAGTACTCTCATTTATGTGGTAGAATACAATATTTATTTATTGGGCTATCATACACAAACATGACAATGTTTTGTACGATGACAGATTATATTACATTAAAAAGTTATTATTATAAACTTTGCATGTCTACATGGCAGAATATGTGAAATTATAAAAATATGACCAACTTTTTGTAATACCAACCATATTCTTAGCAAATAAAATATTCTATTCTATTTTATCAACCGCAACTATAAGTCGCGTTGCTTTTTTCGGTAATATATTCATATATGCCTATAGTAGTTTTAATATATGCATATATAGTCCTTTCTAAATAGTAGGTATACAGTAGACATTTCAAAGATTCGTACACACCAAAGAAGAAGTCGTTTTGGCATTACTATAGCTATCAAAATAAAAAAGTTCTCTTTGATCGTACATACAAACCCTGTCATTCATTTTTTGTATATTTTCTATAATATCAGAAATTGTAATAGTTTTGTTCGTACAAGAGATAAAAATAATTGAAGTTTAGAGCCATCTGTCGGCAGCTGGGATAACCTTATAAGATTTGTAGAAGCACAGTAAGCATGGAAAACTAGCAGCGCCATCTTTCGAACGTTGCCTGAAACAGTCGCGCCTGACGGTAACGTGTCCTGACGCGAGTTTAACATTTTTTACCCATTCCAAAAAAAGTGCACAACGCCGCTAAAGAAGTTTTCACTTCAATAATGAAAAATTGAAGAAATAAATGATGCATTGGTTCAACCAAAATTCTTCCAACATTTCACAGTAAGAGCGAGCGAGACTAATGCACCGCCCATTCACCTCTTTTAGGCAATAACAGAAAAGCATATTATTAACCTAGTTTTAATTTGTATTTCGCCTTTGAGAACGCTTTTTACCGCTTTGTAATTATCGGCACTCGAGAAGAATCAATAGCTAGCGACTACAGGCAGGTCTAACTTCTTGGACTGTATCATGACGCGGCGTCGAACCTAGGACCTCTTAAGAACTGAGAAAAGGCCTCACAACCGCATGATGACTATGTTTTACTGTTAACTGTATTGATGTTATTGCAGGAGCACCTTTTTCAGTATGCTGTCCAACAACAACCTGTCGCGCATGCGCCGGTACAGCGGCAGCAGCTTCAGCCCGCTCTCGTCGCCGGTCAATCTCACGGTAAGTTTTAATATACTACTCCCATACCATAACATAATAAACGCACACCTCTCATCACTTTGTTCAAAGTTGGCTACAGTATGGATTCCACCCATTTTACCTATATATTTTTTCCTAATATAATAAGAATTATGTAAATTTTTAAGTGCTAATTGCTGCACTGAAGCTGAAATAAATATGGGTGGGCGTTTAAAATTTTTTCACTGTATTTTATAAATATTTAAATGTAAATTACATGCACTCTGTTGTTGAACATTCAATACAAACTATTTTTTTAATTAAAGCATACGAATTTTAAAATTATTATGATTGCTATTAGTTTTAAAAAGGCTAATTGATTGTTCAACAAAGAGTGATTAGAAAATTAGCTTTAGAAAAATGTGAAATGTGACATTCATTAAAGGTGGCTTATCTAAATCTATGCAGCAGTTCACTGCTACATCTATGCGTCTATGTGCGTATAGATATTAAAACTTGTGTTTCATATTTAACAAAACAAAAGCATGAGTTTCTTATGACAAATCGTCAGAAACATTAATTTCATCACTGAATCGTCCATCGTCAGCAAAACTTCACCAACTGCTGGGTTTGACCCACAGAACACGGAAAAGGTTCGACCTCTCTTCGACCTCTCTTTGACGGTTTCGTCGACCCATCCCGCCGCGCTGGACGTCGCATGCGTCCTTAACGTTTACAGAAACGTTTCAAATCAATTAGTTAACAGTTGAGGTAAAATATAAAAGGTACTCGTATTATCGCTAGTTAGTAGCGCCACAACCACAAGTCACTTAATGTCGATTAGCGCTTAACATATTTAAAATATCATGGCATTTCTGTCTATTGCTCGAAGTTGACAAATGATGTATTAAATATGATTGATTAGTGGTAATTGTGATTAGTTAGTGTCGGTTACTTAGGTCATTTTATATTCAAGTGTAAACACTTTGTAACAAATCGTAGTTCAATTCAGAAACAGTGTTTAATTTAAATCACGTTAGCCTGGCTCAGATTACTAGATGATGCTGGTATAAATTGAAATGTTCCATAGTGAACTTTAAATATCATTAACTCAGTCCCGAATTCCCGATCCGATCCGAACCCTCCGATCCGAACGAGTTTGCGTCAAGAGTAGCCTACCAGGTAGGCTACTCTTGACGCAATCTCAATACAATTCCAATGCGATTATTATGTATCGATATTAGGATAAGTTTCGCAATTTCGGAACGCCCCATCTCAATAATAATTTGATCACTCAATTTCCACGCAATGTAATTCCAATGTAGCTCTATTATCGCTTTTAAGAGTGCCATTTGATTTTTTTAGATTTGGGATTGGAAATTGATTATTGCAATTGTGTTTCAAGAGTAACCCACCCGATCCGATCCGAATTCCCGGTCAGATCCGAACCCTTCGGAGAATCTAGTAGTTCATGGGGACACGCACTACTGCGTGATGGCATTTCCTCTAGAAATCCTCCGAAGGTGATTTGTTTCACTCGGCTTGAGGAACTGTTTTAAGTTTTCGTCGCCCCAAAAAAGCCCGGTGAAGCTAAAAATGCCGTCTGAGGCATTCAAAATTCAAATTCAAAATTCAAAATTCAAAAACATTTATTCAGTTTAGGCTACAAGTAGCTCTTATGAATGTCACTATGCCAACGGTTCGTAAGTCTACTCTGGGCGGGAGATCTTGTACTGAGAAGAACCGGCAAGAAACTCAGCAAGTGTCCAGCTCTTTTCTCCCTTACAGCGTCAAAAATATTGGAAAATGCCCTATCATAGCAGGACACTTTCCATTACAATAAACACAAAAAAGACAACCACAACATGTAAAAAAAAAAAAAAAAAAAAAAAAACAAAATAAAAAAAAAAACAAAATAAAAAATATACGTTAACAAATTTGCATCAGGTAACAGTTGCAATTTCCACAATGTCATACAGTACCACTACAGTACTATCGTAAAAGTAAAAAATTGTTTAAGAAAAACAAAGTCAAATTATAGTGAATAATACTAAAAATAAGATAAGTATGCGTGAGCAGACCAGCCTCCACAGGCGGCACCCGTTCACGAGTATGACATATGAATCAGCCATCGCTTCACTCAACCATATTTTAGGGAACGTAACGACCCGACGCACACGCCACCACCGCAGAGACAGTAAAGAGAGCATGACACACTCAAGATACTCTAAATAAAAACTTAGTGATCTATTTAACGCAACGCTGTTTGTTATCTGTAGGACACTGTTGATAAAGGCTATCATATCAGTATAAAAATTATATAAATTAATTTTATTATGATGATTCAAATAGAGTATAATGTGTTTTTATTATAACCAGGCTGTTTTATCATCTAAATATTCTTTTACTGTATAATAACCTTTTATGAGTAATAAAGATTTCACATGTTTTTTAAACTTATCTAAAGGTAAATCTAGTACAGTACTTGGTATTTTATTGTAATAGTGTATACCTTGCCCCAAGAAAGAACCAAGAACCTTTTGTAACCTGAACAGTGGCATTACAAGTTTTGTCTTATTTCTAGTATTGAAATTGTGTACGTCACCATGTTTAGTGAAGGAGTTGATATTGCAACGTACAAAAACTATACAATTATAAATATATTGAGATGCAACTGTCAGGACACCAATCTCCCTAAAAAGATTTCTTAAGGAAGTTCGTGATCCTAGTTTATAGATTGTTCTTATCGCTCGTTTCTGTAGAATGAATATAGTTTCAATATCAGCCGCTGTTCCCCACAGTAGGACGCCATACGACATGATACTATGAAAATAACTAAAATAAACTGTTCTAGCAGTTTCAACGTCTGTTAACTGCCTAATTTTTCTAATGGCATAAGCAGCAGAACTGAGTTTACCGGCCAATTTCGACATATGAGGATTCCATTGAAGTTTTGAGTCAAGGGTTATGCCTAAAAAGACTGTAGAATCTACCAATTCTAATTGATCACCGTTTATTCTAATATCAGTTGGTTCATTTCTGACATTTGGTAAAATAAATTTAATACATTTTGTTTTCTTAGCGTTAAGCTGTAAATTATTAATAGTAAACCAACGGAGTACCTCTGAAAGAGCTTTATTTACATTTTCATAATTAGTTCTACACCTAGTTACATTAAAAATGAGTGAAGTATCATCTGCAAATAATACAATTTCACAGAAGTTCTCTACAAAGAATGGCAAGTCATTAACATAAATCAAGAATAGAAAAGGACCAAGAATCGACCCTTGTGGAACTCCCATTTTTACATGAGAACCAGATGATTTAGTACCATTTATATCGACAGTTTGTGTTCTAGCGCTAAGATATGACTGTATTAAATTTAGAGCAAAATCTTTAAGACCGTAATAATGTAGCTTCATCACCAGAGTCCGGTGCTCAACGCAATCGAAAGCCTTGGACAAGTCGCAAAAAACTCCAAGAGCGTTTTGAGACTTCTCCCAGGCATCAAATATATGTTTTATTAGAGCAACACCTGCATCAGTAGTAGAACGACCCTTAGTAAAGCCATATTGCTTACTATGTAAAAGGTTGTTTGTGTTAAAATATGTCATCAACTGTTCGAGTATAATTTTTTCATAGATTTTACTTAGCGCTGGTAATATTGAAATGGGCCGATAGTTACTGGGGTCTTCTTTGTTTCCTGATTTAAATAAAGGTATAACTTTACTAAACTTCATAAGATCAGGAAAGATTCCTTTATCGACACAGTTATTAAAAATTTCAGCAAGATACGGTGCAATAGAATGAATAATATCCTTAATTACTTTAATAGATATACCCCATAAATCACTCGTGTTTTTCATTTTAAGTGATTTGAATGTTTTAATAATATTAATTGAATCAATGTATTTAAATTGAAAGGAAAGATTACATTTTGGTACATATTTTTTGAGTAAAGTTTGTGCAGCTTCTGGTGATGAATCTAAATTTGACGTTGTTATTACAGGTATATTTACAAAAAAATCATCAAAAATATTAGCAATTTGTGCATCTGAATTAACTAAGTTGTCGTTTACTTTTAAAGTGAAAGTATTATCCCGTGGTTTAAATTTACCTGTTTCACGGTTTATAATATCCCAAGTGGCTTTAATTTTATTGTTAGACTTTTTAATTTTTTCTTTAATGTAATTAGATTTTGCTACTATGCACACTTTCTTAAACATTTTCGAATAATTCTTTACATATTCCGTAAAATTAACATTTTGGTTATATTGTTTTAAACTATATAGCTCATACAATTTATTTCTACTTTTATATATACCAGTCGTGGCCCAGTCACAGAACTTAAGTTTATGAGTAATTTTTATTGTTTTTGGTGTAAACACCTGGTTGTATTCGGTCTTGATTAAGTTAAAAAGATTACTATAAAGTACATCTGGATCATCTTGTACAAAGGGTAATGCATCAATTTTACAAGCTATACTATTTTTGAAACACTCCACTCGCTCTTTTGTAACTGGTTTACAGTTCACTATTTTTGGTTCATCCCTATTATCAAAATCATAGGTCACCTTCAAACCGCAATGGTCAGACGTAAGATTACTAATGAGTGACTTAGAAACAGGGTCATAGTCTGTAAAAATATTATCGAGACAAGTGGCAGAATGTGAAGTTATTCTAGTGGGTTCGAGAAATAAATTTAAAAGATTAAAACATTTAAATAAGGCAAGAAGACGAACACTCGTTGAAGTGTTTTCTAAAATATTTATATTAAAATCTCCACATACTAAAACAAATTTCTTTTTTAATTTTAATTTTCTAAGTACGTCTTCCATTACTGATTCAAAAATATTGAAATTGCCCGATGGGGGTCGGTATACACATACTATTACAAAACTATTGAACTCCACACACGATAGTTCAATGTTACGCTCCACTGATAGGTCTACAATATCGTTGCGATTTTTGTATTTGATATTGTTTCTTACTAATATTAGAGAACCGCCATGAATAGCTGAGCTTCGCACGTACGCGCTTGCTTGTTGGAAATTATTCACATGGAACGATGTGTCATGACTTCTTAACCAATGCTCCGTTATACAAAATACATGAATTACCTGACTTTTTGCTAACAATTCTAATTCTAAGTCCTTGCCAGCCAAACCCTGAATATTTTGATGTATAATAGTAATGGATGTGGGCTTAGCTTTTGTCTTAGACCTCAGTTTAAATCTGAGGTTGTAACCTTATTACTAGTTGTAAAAGTTGCATTAGTAGAACTACTAATGATTAAGTTATTATAATGAAAAGACTTAGTTATACCACATATAACTGTATCATGTATATTAAAAGCTAACAAATTAGCTATCTGAGTCCTACATTTCTTAGAAAGATACATAGTATCTGACGTCAAAGTAAAGTTATTAATAAATTTATTAATATCGAAATATAAGATAGTGTCACTATGACGACAAATCAAATTAAATAGTAATAAATTTAAGTCATAAATGCGCTTATTTTGTTCCCAGGTTAAATTTGTACAATAGGGAAAAGCGCTAACTATTAACCTGCAATTTGTATCTGATTGCAGTTTTATCAAAATATTAAAATTATTTATAATGTCACGTTTTCTAGTATGTGAACTGTCACCACACAATACAATAACATTTGTGGAACTATTCAGTGAATCCTGTGATATATTATTTACTATAGCATTAAATGATTGACCTGGAGTACAAATATTGGTCATTGAATGGTTAAGATTTGCATTCATAAGCCACCCTAAGCCCTGACCAAGTTTATCTGAGTACATAACTGTTTTTCTTACTAATTTAGTTACATTAGGTTTATGAATTGTTTGAGGAGAGGCCGAGGTAGGACCGGGAACCAAAACAGATAAGTTTTGTGACTTTATCTGAATATTAGAGTTCAGCGATGAAGTCTCTTTGTTTATGTTAATTTCATTATTAACTAATGAGTTGTACCGATCAGCATTGTACTTGCATAGATCTACTAACTCTGTGGCTGATTTGATATGTTCCTCAATCTGTTTTTGGGATATTGAATATTTCTTGGTCATTATGTCAAGTGACTCGTGTAACCGTTGGATATCAGTTTGCAATTGTTTAGTGTCTCGGTCATACATTTGCCTACTTTCCACCAATTTACAGTTATATATATCTAAGGAATCAATAAGGCTAATACGTTCCTTTCTAAGAGCAATGTTTTTATAAAAACAGTTGTTTTTCTTTATCAACTTTTCAGTTTTCCTTATAAATTTATTAATTTTTACATACTTTTTAATTTTAATTTTGCTTATACTAGTTTTTTGGTTGGTTTGCGGAAATTCCTGTACTGGTATTCCTCCAGGTGATGCTATAAGCTCATCAAATAATGATTGTGTCTGATCCACTTCATACTGTTTCTGCGACTCAACAAGTTGAGAAATCTGGTGATTGGCTGCACTAAGGTCTCTTTCCAACTCAGTGATGCGGTCCAGTGCCCTCTCGTAGGTGTTGTATTGCTGTTCAAAGGTGGAGATCACATCTTGAAGTTGGTCACGCTGATGAAGCACATCCTGGTGTTGAATATGTAGTTGGCCTAATTCACTTTTGAGATGTGAGTTTCTGTCAATCATGGACTTTATTTCCATCTCACTCTCGTCTCTCTCCCGTAGCAGCTGATTGCATGATTCTTGTGACGCTTTTAACTCATGTAGTGCCTGTCTAAGCTTGAGCTCAGTACTTTGTGTAGCAGCCTTACGGGTCAGCATATTGAGTTTGGCTTTATTTATATACCTGAAATTTGTAAAAAAATATGATTAAGATCTTATTTATAGCAAGTGTATTTGTTTATTTACTTTTAATGTACAGCTAATAAAGAGTATATATAAATTTTAATTTTAATTTTAACTAGTGGGGGTAGATATGTCACACAAACAAATGGTGTTAAGAGCAGACTGCTGTGTAATTATAAATTACTTCTTATCTTTAAATAAATCTAATTAAGATTCTGTATATTATTGGTACCTACAACTACAGACACAGGTTAAAGGAACAAATACTAAAACCAATAAGCAGGCTACTATGCAGTT